>PVKN010034885.1:0-11758 GCA_004027915.1 Capromys pilorides
AAGAAATGTAAAGGGACAAAGGAGAATTTCTTTACCCTTTGTAAAGCTGGGAGAGAAAAGGCAAGAAGAGAAGCTCACATGCACAGACATGCTTACGATGGGAAGAAGGGGTACAATAATGGAATAAAATTATGGGGGACAAAGAAAGAGGAAAACAGCAAAGAATAAAAATATTAAAAATTTCACAAATAAAATCAAAAAATGAAAAATACATTCAAACAAAGATTAATAAAATACAGTTTTCTATTGCATTGGACACAGCTCTTCCTCAGCCTAGGGAAAGAAGTACAGCAGAACTTAAGCCAGCATGTGACTCCGTTCATGCTTGAAGTCTAAGGTGGCATCTGTCTCCAAAATGGTTCTGAGTTTAGAGACCTGCTTACAGCGAGAACATGGTGCCCATGAGAACTTCTAGGCCTCTAACCCAGGCTGATCCTGGTCTCTAACCAGAGACTTGTCTGCATTCACCAGCCCATGCCTCTCAGCAAGTCTATTTGTCAATTGCTGGCCATTTTTTCTGACTGTCTTTCCTTCATTTGCTCCAGGAACTTGGCACTGTGAAGCAGCCAAAGGACTGCCCTAGGACCCAGGTGCAAACACTCAGCCCTTTCTTACAAGAGCCCCCTTCCCAGCTCTTGTTCTATGCTTGCAGCTATGAGCACTTGTACTAAGGTCATTTACCAACTATTGATTGCGGAGGGCCACCCTGTAAGCAGAGTCCCACATTTTCCTTGCTGATTCCAACTGCAGGGGATTCTTTCAGTTCCAGTGTAGTTTGCTGGTTCTCCATGAGCAAACATTGTTGGTTTCACTTTACTTCCTAGCTGGTTGCTAGCCAGCTGTTGTCAGCAGTGCTGTGTGGTCTCTCCTCTGTGCTGCGATCTATTTCTTCTATATCACTTAATATTATTTTCTGCTCCTCGGTCAGTTCCCTCAGTTCTGGGGTAGCTTACACTCACTTCAGTTCCTCTCCAAACTATTATTTTTCATGCTCCAGACACTTTGATCTGGAGAAGCTGATCTGCTTGCACTAACAGCTCCATCATTTTAGGCTTCCTCTCAATCTCACATTTTTTAAAGAAGTCTGAATTGTTTGGTTAAATCTTTCTTGCCAAGTAGAAGAAAAGTATTATAAAAATCCCTTATGTTTAAGCTTGTGTGGTTCTTTATCTCTGTAAAGGCTCAAAAACGATAGTACCTGAAGATGCTTCCAAAGGAAAAATGAAGGCACCTTTGATGATTCTGCCTTTCGATAACTACCTGTCTCTCAGGATGGTATATATGTGCCCCATAGGTTTTCACCAAAAACTAGAACCCTAGAAACTCAGTATTTTCAAGAGGCTCTGGTAGATTTGCAGATGGGACCTCAGGACCCTATGACTCAGACGTTGGACATAGCCTTTCCTGTGTTCAATAATCACAATCCAGATGAGGATAAAATAGAATAATCAAGAAGAAAAGACAGGGTAAAATTCTGTCTGTAGTAATTGGCAGTGTTTCAAGCACACCCAAGTCATCCAAGAGAAAAGCCAGGGACAATGAAGAACTGCAATAAGCTACAGCCCAGGCTTCGTGTCAGGCAACCAATGCTTCTGACTCATGGGACTAGAGGGTTGACTACCACAGACAGCCTAGACGAGGCAAAATTTTAACCCCTACTCTGGTAAAGAGAACAGATGAGACATGAGCCAACTTGTAATGTGCAATCCATGGACACCATCATCTCCTGAAAGAAACCCTGGGTGACCATGGATTCATGGGTAAACACTTTTAATTCAATTCCGTTGGTTTCTGTTTTACTTTCTTCTCTGGAAAATCTTCCTCTCAATCTATAGTCATAACTTGAGTCAAGGAGAATACTAGTCAAATCTTTATTGCTGCTTGGATGTGTAAATTCAAAGGTCAAATGTTCAACCACGAGTTTTTAATTGTCTCACAGTTACTATTTCCTTACCGTGAAGAACTTCACTAGCAAAATTGGGAGTAATTTTTGAATTCCAGCAAAGTGCAAAGCAGATTTTACTTGTTGGAATTACAGCAAGTAATACTTGTAAACATTCTTGAGGTTACTATAATGATTTAAATTCCAAACTTACGAATAGGTGATTTTTCCAGACCTTTACAAGAAAGCAGGAAATAAGAAACCTGCTCATCCAAGATCCTATGCAGATGTGATTCATTGATGAGGATAGTTTCATCCAAGGAGAAGATCAAAGGAAGGCTATGTAGTTGTCAGTTTGCAACAGATTAGTGATGTCAAATTCTTTTCCCCAGGTGTTCAGATCAAAAAAACAGAGCAAATACCTGTTGCTTGGTCAATGATACTAGGAAAAGGTAAAAAGCTAAATAGCTATTCCAACTCCAAATATGCCTTTCTGGTGATATAAGCCCATATAACAATCTGGAAAGAAAGAAGCTTGAATAATGAATAAGCAATCATCTATAAACCACAAACAAGAAATTCTATAACTCTCAGAGGTAATCGATCTGCCCAAGCAGGTTGCTGTCATTCACTGCAAGAGATCCCAAACAAACATTTCTAAAGTCTCTTTAGGAAATCAAAAAGCTGGCAGGAAAGTCAGAAACCTAGATGCTCTTATAAAGACTACTCCTGACTAAACACCCACAGTCATCTGGACAATCATTTGATTCACTCATCTAAAGGAATCAGTGAGACCCCTTCCCACTACCTCGAGCTGCCTGTCCCATTATTTCAGGGCTGCTATAATTTTACACAGTGCCCGAGTCCTTCATACTGCTTTGTATCCCTGTAGCTCTGGCATTGGTAGACACAGCCCAAGGCTTTTGAGAAGCAGGGAGGATGCCAACAACAAACACGTCCTCATCCCATTGTGTCTTAATCACTATAGCTAAAAGAATCAAACTGTTCTTCAAGAAGATGTGGACCAAGGGCAGTCCAGGCTAGATGGCTTACCTGACCCCAGCTTGAGGAGGCTGAGAAGCAAGATGAGCAGAAGAACCATGGATGCTTCTGCCAGATCAGGATCGTGCTATGGAGAGATGATGGGAGGGAAGGAAGGATGGTCAAGAGAAGAGATCAGGCAGTAATCGGAGCAAGCACAGGAATTATGCAGAAGGAGTCTCTCGGTAGGAGCTGATAGCAAATTGCACTCTTCCCCTTAGAAGTTCCCGGACACAACTCGGGCTGTAAGCAGGACTCTGGACTTTGAAACAGTATTCTTGCTGGCAGCTCATAAACATCTGTCTCAAGTCAAGAAAGTAATGGTAGTAGGGTGGGGCATATGAGAAGTTTGTTCTAGCTCAAAACTGTACCCTGGTTGTGTGGCATGGAAAAGTAGCTGTAAGTATTGTTTCTGCTCTATTCTAGCAGACAGAGCAGTATGTAGAAGGATAGGTAAGTATGTAGTGCCGAAAGAGAGGTCATCTCACACTGGGTAATGGGGTCTTCAGGCAAATAGCCAATGCTCCATAGAGTCATGCATGTGAGAGCGGTTCCTGGAGCCATTTGAGGCAATTCTGAATGCCTCTTCCACATGTTGAGTTCAGCTTCAGGGTGCTGAAAATCAGATGGGAAATAATTTGCTAGAACAAGAGAGGTCCTTGGTCTCTAAGACTTCAAGATACTGACAAAATCAGGACAGGTTGTAGCATGAAGGAGAGGCAGAAATCCATTTGCTTATTAGTTTCCTCAAGCCACGGGAACAAAAAGTGAAAATAATGTAGTGTTTTTAAGCTCATGGTAACTCATAAAGCTTGCCTACTGGATCAGAATGTAAAGCTACCATTACAAAGCATTCTCTGACCATAGGTGACTGAGACAAAAATATTTTTAATAAAAAATCCTATGAATCTATAGGCTTAGTATGGTGACACATGCCTGTAATCATAGCACTTAGGAAGTTAAAGAGGAAGGATCACTTTTTGTATGAAAGTATCCCAGGCTATATCGTGAGTTCAAGGCCAGCCTGAGATACAAAGTATTGACCCTGTACCCACAATACCAAAAACTAAAATTAAAATCCCTATCAGCCTATAAATTGCTAACAATAGTTTTTTAGACTATTTATAATTATATATGTTAATGGACATAATGTTTTGTTTTAATATATAATGTGCAAATATTAAGTAAAGCTAATTAACACATGCATCTCCTGAAATATTTATAATAAAACAATTTTATTAACATATCAGTCTAAAGAACTCAATAAAAAGTATAACATATTTAGAACAGTAAGAATAAGAACTGTGCTTCACTCACTGTCTACATTGCCTGAACTCCAGATGAATGAGAAGGAGGACCTTGTAATACTACATCCAAAGTTTATAAAAAGACCTTGCCCAACCACACGTAAGGGAGCTAAAGTACCCAGGAAGCAAAGCCTAAGAAAGCTCCTGGTAAATTTGATTAACTCTTAGTTTGGGATAGAAAATTGCACATCTTATTTTAGAAGGGCTTATTTTAGGAGAAGGACTCATATTGTAAGACCCGTTGGGGAGGACCTCCTAAAACAAGACATGGTCTTGTTCTCTAGGAATTCATAATATTGAGGAAGTTCTCAGAGCAGCGCTCAGGGACAGGATAAAGACACAGTCCTTGTGCTGGTTAATTTGGAGTTTCAACTTGAGCACCCATAGTTTGGATATAATGTGACATATTCTGTCTTGCTATACAATCATCTTACACACAAGTATTCCCTTTCATTATATACCATGTCAACCTTCCAACACTGTTTCCTTGCCCAGAAGCCATGAGTTCACACAACCTAAGAAAAAACTCTTGAGCAGACTTACAGTACTAGAAAGCCGTGTAGAAGCCTATGGGAAAGGGCAGTCAGTACATGAGAAACACAATCTTGGACTAATACAAGAAATGTGAGGAAAATGATTGCTGTGGAGGGAAGTATTGCCCTGTGGTTGGGCCAAATTCAGACCAGCTAATTGGTACAAGTGTCATTCTGTGATTGATCCAATAGGGTGAGAGGTGCCCTTCAATAAAATGTTGGGGAGATGCTGGCTGTTTGACATCTGTCACATCTCTATGAAAAATGGGGGTGCCAAAACCTGGAACTCTTCAAGAGTGTTAGCTGTATTCCTCATAGGTTAATGAGGCTTCAGAGTTTGGATGGTTTAAAAACTGGACCTGGATTACTCCCTGACTTGTACCACCTTTGGGCATTTCCCGTGTCACTTCTTCAAATAGGCAGCAGTTAGAAGGGTAGAATGTGAGAAGAGCAATATGGATAACTAGCCAAGCTTTACCTCTTCTCAGAATGGCCTGGAGAGGTAATGTGAAGCAACCTCAGAGAAGATACTTAGACCAGAGGCAAGTTGCCCCATCATCCTCCAGTGCTCAGTGGGGAGAAAAGGGAAGCAAGGTGGAGGGGTATGATAGCTGTGGGTCAAATCACAACCTCCTCTTTCTGGTAAAAGAGAAAGGAGAGCTAGATATTTCTTTTCTGGCTCACACTGTGCACCTAAAAGGGGTAGGACATAGAATATAATGGAAAGGGATGCTTAATTGTGTAAGATGATAGGTATAGGACAGACATGAGAGGATCTTGTGCAACGCTGGAATAGGATTTCCTAAAATCTACATTTTCACTGCTACTTCCTAAAACTTTGCCACAGGCTGTGGTACATTTGAGTGTAATATTTTTAAATTCTTTTCTGCAAAACTGGTAACTAAATACACCATTCAAAGAGCTCATGGTATGGATCCATAATGCAACATCTCCAGAGGACCCTGTGAGGACAGGAGTGACAGGCTGCAGAGAGCTGAACATTACAGGGAATTATGCAGCCTTCTGTGCTAAAAATTATTTAACAGCAGCCTTAGAAAGGGTGGGGGAGGGTCAGTGCTACTCTGTTGCCAATCTGGGAACACTTTTTACATGAGATAGAGTTTGATTAGGTTAAGGCAGGATGCTGAGGGTCACTGTGAATTTGAAATCGTTTTGTGCTACATAGTGAGTTTAACGTTAGCTAGAACTATATAGCAAGACCCTGGATTAAAAAAAAAGAAGTGAAGATGCCTGACCTATTGTCCTGCACCTTCAGTCAAGGCCACCAGGAGACAATAGCCACACAGTAGGACCGGACTAGGATGTCCATGATGGACAAGTGAGGTCACTAGGAGGGAAAAGTCCAAAATACAAGCATCGGGTGGTAAGTTAGGTGAAACAGTGTTGTGCATAGGGACAGATACATACAGAATAGAAATGGAGTAAATCCCCTCTAATAAGGGGAAAATCTTTGTATATGAATTCATAATCTATGATTGGTTCTGTTACATAACTAGACTTTGTAGCTATGGTCTAAAGTACAAAATCAATAGTCACCACAGCTTCTTAATTTCTAAATTGTGCTTGATGCTGTCATTATTTCTAATTGTATGACTGTAGCTAGGATGCCATATCTGTTGTAATCAGTTGTTCCTCCTTGTGTAACAATATTGGGAAGCTCTGGAGTAATATCCTCACCAGATCCCTACACAAAAAGACTGGGGACTGGTCCAACCAGAAGCAAACATCCCATTCTCAATTAATTAGAAAGTTAGGATCTTGGGAAAAAAGAAACTGCTACACATGGAAGATATCCCTAAAGAACACACTTTTCTTAGAGTCTTGATACTAGTGACATAACTACCTAATAATGAAACTCACAAGGATCTTCACATAAAAGAAAATAAAAAGTTTGGAAATAGGAAATGACAAGATGGCCAGACGTGGTGGCAGGAGGATTGATGTGAGTTAGAGACCAGCCTGGGCTAGAAAAGTGAGCTCAAGGCCAGCCTGAACTGCACAGTGAGAACCTGTCTCAAAAGAAAGAAAAAAAGAAAGAAAGAAAGAAAGAAAGAAAGAAAGAAAGAAAGAAAGAAAGAAAGACAGACAGACAGACAGACAGACAGACAGACAGACAGACAGACAAACAAGATGGGGGCAAAAAATGCAATCTCAGACCTCCAGCTCACCCAGAAAAATTTTAGAAATGATAGCAACAGAAGTAAAGAAACAACTCCCAGGCACCATAGGGGAAATTAAACAAGAAATAATCTCTCAGGTTACAAAATAAATAATAAAAATTTACTAAGCATACCAAAAGAAGGCACAGATAAATAATACAGGGGCATAGGCGAATGATGGAAATATTGAATCAGTAATATAGAAAAAAGCATTAGAATGTAAGAAACAGATTCAAAGAGATATCCAGGAAAGTAAAAATTCTATTGGAAGTTGGGAAAAACCAACTGAACAAAACTGAAGATACTTTTAGACCTTGAAGACAGGATTGCAACTAACAATTACAAAAAGAAAGAAGGTTTAAAAGCTGCTGGTGGACACCATGGAGGAAGCATTGTCAGTCCCTCTTCTGACTGCCATCATGTCTAAGTCAGTCTCCCAAAGTGCCTAAACAGCTACAGAAGCTCTTCATCAGAGGGCTGAACTTTGAAACAACTGATGAGACTCTGAGGAGCCATTTTGAACAATGGGGAACACTCACAGACTGCATGGTAATGAGAGACCCAAACACCAAGCATTCTAGGGGCTTTGGGTTTCTCATGCCACTGTGGAGGAGGTGGATGCAGCCATGAATGCAAGCCCACACAAAGTGGATGGAAGAGTTGTGGAACTGAAGAAAGCTGTCTCCAGAGAAGATTCTTAAAGATCAGGTGCTCACTTAACAGTGAAGATCTTTGTTGGTGGCATTAAAGAAGATATTGAAGAACATCACCTATGAGATTATTTTGAATATGGAAAAATCAAAGTGACTGAAATTATGACCAACCGAGGTAGTGGAAAGAGGCCTTGCTTTTGTAACCTTTGATGACCATGATTCTGTGGACAAGATTGTCATTCAAAAATACTACACTGTGAATGGTCACAACTGTGAAGTGAGGAAAGCCCTATCAAAGCAGGAGATGGTTAGTGCTTCATCTAGCCAAAGAGGTCGAAGTGGTTCTGGAAATTTTGGTGATGGTCATGGAAATGGTTTTGGTGGCAATGACAGTTTCATTCACAGAGGAAACTTCAGTGGTTGAGGTGCCCTTGGTGGCAGCCATGGTGGGGTGGATATGGTGGCAGTGATGATGGCTACAATGGGTTTGGCAATGATGGAAGCAATTATGGAGGTGGTGGAAACTATAATGAATTTGGCAATTACAACAGTCAGTCTTCATATTTTGGACCCATGAAGGGAGGAAACTTTGGAGGCAGAAACTCTGGGCCCTATGGTGGTGGAGGCCAATATTTTATTTTATTTTTTCATGGGACTGGGGTTTGAATTCCCACGACCTTGCACTTGTGAGGCAGGCACCTGTGCCATGGAGCTATCTCCCCAACCTGGAGGCCAATATTTTAAGAAACCATGAAATCAAGGTGGCTCTGGTGGCTCCAGCAGTAGCAGTAGCTATGGCAGTGGTAGAAGGTTTAAACACTTCCAGGAAACAGAGCTTAGCAGAAGAGGAGAGCCAGAGAAGTGACAGGGAAGCTACAGGTTTGTGAACAGATTTGTGAACTCAGTCAAGCACAGTGGTGGCAAGGCCTAGCTGCTACAAAGAAGACATGTTTCAGACAATACTCATGCATATGGGCAAAAAATTTGAAGACTGTATTTGTGACAAATCGTACACGTTATTTTAGTTTCCGTTCTGTGGAAAGTGAAAGCATTCCAACAAAGGGTCTTAATGTAGACCTTTTTTGCATCCATGCTGTTGACTACTAAATATAATAGTCTGATCATAACACTGAATAATTGTGTCTTTTTAAAAATGTGCTGTGTAAAGTTAGTCTACTCTGAAGCCATCTTGGTTAACATCCCCAACAGTGTGAAGTTAGAATTCCTTCAGGGTGACGCCAAGTTCTATTTCAAATTTCTTTATAATTGTTTGGTTGAAGAAGTCATTGTCTTCACAAACCTTGGTGTAGTTGAACTGACACTGTTGTGACCTCTGAATTTGACCACTGAAAAGGTCACCCAAGCAAACAGTCAGCTATTTGGTTATAAAAATGATGGTTAGCACATCCTATATATCTAAATGGAATAACGGTACCAGATACAACGATAAATGGGATTGAAGCTGTGTATCATCCATTATCATGTATAGTCAATAAATGATTTAATTCTCTTAAAAAAAAAGAATCATCAAATAGGATTGTTATATTTTATGAAAAGAGTACACAAAATTTTGTAACAAAATAATAGAATATAACAATAGCATTCTAATACATTAAGTATTGTTAATACACTGAGTATCACCTTTAAAGTAGTTAAACTAGACTGCTCAGGGACTGCTGGAAACTCATTCAACCCAGCAACCAGGCCTGGCATGTGAGTGACACCACCATGGGTTTGCCGGAAACTCATTTCACACAGCAAACAGGCCCGGCCTGTGAGACCTCCCTGAGCCCTCCAAAAATTCATTCAACCAGCAACCAGGCCCAGCACATGAGTAAGACTGCCCAGGGCCCACCAGGAACTCATTTGACCCAGCAACAAGACCTTGCATATGAATGGAACTTCATCCATCAGACAGGCCTATTGTGGAAAACTGTGGCAGAACTCCCTACAGAGAGGCTAGAGACAAGACCACCCAGCTGATCCAGGAACAGAACATCTTGCCAGAGTGGCACAGTAAGTTAACCTCCAAGGTCTGCAGCAGGAAGAAGTGGAGCACAGCAGCCAGACCAAGGACACATCCACCCAGGCAAGTTTGAACTTGGTAGCTTCAGATGTAGTGCTAAGGTAAGAACTCTACCAAAGCTTGACAACAAAGGTCAGAGGGTGGTGCTACACAAAATGACAAAGAGAAGGAGCAAAATGTATTCTCAGGTCCCAAGCCCACCAAGAACAAATTCAGGAGACAATAACATAGAAGACACTAGAAAATACACACCTGAAATCTCTGAAATAATAGCATCTGAAGTTCAAGGGCAGTCTAGACATATTAGCAAGAGCCTATTTCAAAATCAATAATCAATAAATAAAAATAAAAGGGCCAGGGATGTTACTAAGAGCAAATGCCTTGGGTTCAATCCCAAGTAGTACACACACACACACACACACACACACACACACACACACACACACAGATTCTCAGGCACACTAGTCACATTTCAAGTGCTCAGGAGCTAGAGCCTAAGATGCTGTTTAGCACAGCTCTAGAGAATCCCATCCTGATCTTCAACTTCCTTGTGTTCCGGCCTAAAACTTCCTAGCCAAGGAAGGCTTGCGGGTTTACTCTCCATTAGCAGTCACTATTACCCTCTACTCTTAAGAGCACATCTCTCACTGGCTCAGATGCCTTTTGAGTTGTGTAGAACTCTGCTCAAATACAGTGAAAGGAATATTAGTACAATCAAACTCGTAGTTCCTCTCCTTAGCCATGTAAATAGGATATCTCAGCACTTGCACCAATAAAAATGACAAGTTGGTGTAGAAGATGATTGATAAAGTTCACCCAACTAATATAATTTGAATTGTTTTAAAATCCTTCTTATTAAATCTGTGCTTCCCCAAAAACCACTTTTAATGGATTTTGTTGTGCTGCAGTCTCCTTTTGGAGGTGGATTCTAGGTTCTCTGTCCTGAACAAAGAATTGGTCAAGATAACTACAAATGGTAGCAAGGCTTTACATTTAGTAAAGCTTGGAAAAGAAACAGGCTCTGCAAAGCAAGTTTGGGCCAAGTAAAAGTAGAAAAAGAGTATGCCATACAGCATATGGGTGGGTCACCATGCAGGAGAGAACCCAGTGTCAAAACCTCAATGGGGACTGTCCCTTTCATATCACCCACTCCTAAGGCAGATGTCAGTTCTAGGCCATCATATGGAAGACCTGCTTGAGTTCTCATGATAAGTCCACATGTAGGTCTTTGGAAACTGTTCTGTACATGTATTGTAGGATTTTGTAATTAACACATCACACTTACTTTCCCAGCCAACCTTGCCAAACCTAATCTCCTGTCTCATCCTCAATAGCCAAAACAATCCTGAGCACAAAGCAATGCTGCAGGCATCATAACATTCTATTTCAAAATATACTACACAGCCATAGCAACAATAACAGAATGGTACTAGCACAGAAATAGATATGTAGATCAAGGGGACAGAATGTAGGACACAGAAACAAATCCACTCAATTACAATAATCTGCTTCTTGACAAAGGGGCCAAATACATATTGGAGAAAATATAACCTCCCTCCCTTTTCTTTTTGTACTGGATATTGGGCCTTTTTTCTGAGTTACATCCCTAGCCCCCTCCCCTTTTTAAACTTTATGTATTTATGTTATGGCTGGCTCAGTCTGCCCTGGGGGTGGGGCTGGCGCAACATGTGGTTCCGGGGATCATACCAGGGTCCCTGCAGTAGCCTAAGCTTATCTAAGCAGGTGCTTTAGACCGTTGAGCTATCTTGCCAGCTCCCTATCCCTTTTTATCTGAGATGGAATCTAAAAGAACTTGAACTGTCCAGGCATTTCAAAGTTGTACTCCTCCAGTCAGCCTCCCAGAGTTCTGAGATTACAAGCACACCCAGTGAAAAATAGCTATTTCAACATATGGTGCTAGAAAAACTGTAAGAGTGTAAACATGTAGGAGTGAAAACATGCCTGTAATCCCAGCACTTGGGAGGCTGAAGCAGGAGGATCGATGTGAGTTTAAGATCAGCCTGGGCTACAAAAGTGAGCTCAAGGTCAGTATGAACTGCATACGAGACCCTGTCTCAAAAAGACAGGAGGGGAAAAAAAAGACAAAAAGAAAGAAAGAAAAAGAAAAAAAGAGTG
>PVKN010034886.1:0-11739 GCA_004027915.1 Capromys pilorides
TCCAGCTCTCCCTCCTGTTCCTCCTCCTCTCTCCCCTTTCTCCTCCTCTTCATCCTCCTCTTCTGCTTCTCTCCTCTTCTCTCTTTTCCCACTGTCTGGATGTATTTAAAGGCTTAAGTTCCCTGGGTCTCTATTTCCCTCACCACTACATTCCGTCCTACTCTTTTCTTCTCTCTCTCTCTTCTCCCTCAATATCCCTTCTTATCATGAGGATTCAATTTCAGAAAGAAAGTCTGGTCTTTAGTAGAGTTTGACCAATACATAGTGAAGCAACTGACTGAGCCCATTTCCAAGCCAAAAAAATGAAACCTTGACCAACAGCGAGTCTGAATGGTGAACCTTATAAGAAGCGGGAGGAGCCTGTGGCGAGCGGTTGTCCCTGGACACCGTATCACTAGGCAGTCTCCCAGCTAGATAATTTCTATTTGCCAGTCAGACCCAGAAAGCCCCATCCCTTCCCCAGAGTGAGAGATTTCTACACCGCTGTCACATTACAGGGCTCAGCTACTCCTCCTCTCAGCTCAGACCTGGAAAAAAGCCATAAGATGTGGCAGCAGCTAATGTCAGCACTGCAGGAGCTTGCACCGACCACCCGGTCCAACCCTCGCGCTCTGGGAGGGACCCTGGGCTCCAGGTCTCTAAATGCCAAGGGGATGGAAGCCTGAGGAGAGGAAACCTCAGACCCAGGACCTGTTGCAAAAATTCCTCTGTCCTGGGAACACCTCTACGCTTTTATCTTCTGAAGGGATATCTACTGCCTAGAGTCCCAATCTAAAAGCAGATGAAAGAAGCCTAAAGCAAACCCAGGAAGGGACCGAAACGCGCACGGTGCCCATGTGAAATCCCCCCTAAGACCCGTGTGGAAGAGCCCTAGCAGTGAAGTCTGCCGAAGTCAGGCTGCAGCAGAGAGCTCCGCGCTCGAGACCTTTTTAATATGGCTGTGTTGTAATACTGTACTGCAGTGCCAAGCCCCGCCAGGCTTCCCGAAGAGAAACGAAGCCCTGCGCCGCCCGCCGCAGCGCAACTTCCCAGCCCTGGAAGCAGTCTCCTTTTCACACCCGTTTACCAACCATTTTATTTAACATGTTCGGGAAACGTGCGTCCTGAGAAGGCGCAGTGCGGGAACCTCTGCGTACCACGCTGCGATTCTGTCTGCGCAAAACCGAAATGCGCGCATCGGTCCGGATGAACTCAGCCCCTCCGCGCTACAGAAAAGCCCTGGGTGTGAGGGGCAGGAGAGCGCGGAGGCCAGAGAGGGCCCCGGGAAACAGGCAGCCTGCCAAGTCCCCCGGACTGTGCCACCAAGGGTTAATCTTCTTGGCAAACAGAGAGAGAGAGAGAGAGAGAGAGAGAGAGAGAGAGAGAGAGAGAGAGAGAGAACGCTATCCTACAACCTCTTCTACCACCACGCATTCAATCGTTTAAATCTTAAATTCCCAGAAATTTCGGCTCGGCCCTGTCTTTCAAGAACAGCCTTTGCACCCAGGCCGTATTCCCACCGCATGATCCCAGCGAAAGCCCAGAGAGCCAGGGATAATTATTTTCCTACAAGGTTATGCCTAATTGGCCACTAACCTAATTGATTAATCATCTCATTTTTCAAGGCAATATCAAAGAGCCAAGCTGGAGGGGTGAGGGAGAAATGCATCCAATGGACCGAGAGGTAAAATCACAGGCTGCGGCGGAGGAGGCACCCGAACCCCTTTGCCTGGCTTCTGGAAAGCGGGGCGGGTAGAAATGCAAAGCACGCGGAGCCAACGGCGGCGGGGCCCAAGCTGCAGCCTCCACGCCACCAGCCAGCCCCAGTTCGGCCCCCGACGCAGACGAAGTTGCTTCCTCGGGAAGAGACGGATTAAGCCCAGTGTGTCACCCAGCCTCGCCGGGGTGGCAAGGGCACAAGCCATTCGTCCCGGTCTCGAGGGAGTCAGCGTGCGCCCCGGGATCTCCCTAGCGCCTTGGCCACAACTTGCGCGGCCGTGCGCCCCGGCCTCGCCTGCGCCTTGAGCGCTGCCCAAAACTTTGCGCACGCAGCCACCGCCGCCTGCCGCGCTGGGCGGCGACAGGCGCGCCACCAAGAGCTGCGGACCAGCCTCCCGCTGGCCTTGCATGCCCAGCCGCCTCCGGTCCCCACGCGGGGATACCACGGCTGCAGCCCGCCACCCCCGCGCGCTCGGGCAGCGCCACTCCTGTCTCCCGCGCCTCGATGCCGGGCGCAGAGCCTTCTCCTACCTTCCAGTGCCGAGGACCGCCCTCCGCTCAGCCCCCTCGACTCATACTCGGGCTGCCGTGCAGGAGAGCGGGCTCACTCTTGCTCCTGGGCTGGAGGGTTCGTGCGGGCCGTGTGCGCGGGGACGCGCGTGGCTGGGGATCCCGGAGCGCAGCGCTCACTCCCTCCGCTCCGCCGTGAGCACAGAAGCTGGTGCTGGCGCGCTGCAGGCTACATCTTTCAAACCTTATACATCACTACCGCATTCCCCCGAATAGCAGAGCCCCTCCGCAGTTCGCCACCTAGCGCAGGACGCGGGCTCCCGCAGCAGGGTCTAGGCGCGACCTGGCCTGGGAGCTTTGCTAGGGGAAGAGAGTCCGCACCCCTGCGCCTCAGTCCTGCTCAAGCCCGTCCGCGACTGCCACTTGCAGCGGTACCCCGGCCACCTTTCTGTGGGCCTTGGCTCCTGGCCACTGTGTCTGCAGCCTGCTCTCCAAGGTCTGGGTTCTGAGTACTGCCTTTGTGATTCACCAGGGGAACCCTCTCCTCGCGCCCTCTGGGTCTTGGCTCGGCGCGGGTGCTCTTCCCACAGCCGCTTGCTCGGAAAGGCTTCACACAGGCAAGATTTTGCAGAGGCAGACACACCCTCTTCCATGTGCATCCTCAGAGACATTTCCTCACAGCCCACAAGGACGCGGCACTGCAGAAGGCAGGCTGAGGTTCCTGACGAGCCCTTCGGCCTCAACAAAGTGCCAAATAAAGAGCCGCCATTGCCTCATCTGCGAAATGGGAAGCCAGAGATCTTTCTGGAAGGCTGTGTGAGAGCGACAGATATGCAAAGCTGATACCTGGCGCGCACGATGCACCTGCAAAGACTCTTCCTTAACCTTTACGCTTGCTCTTCTGGGGTGGGGTCACCACACAGCAGTAGCAATTCACTCATCTATACATAGTCACTATGTGGTTACTATGCTCCAGGCTCTATTCTATGGAATAGGTCAGTTTTCAGAGAAATCACTAAGCCTTATTCTCCTGGCATTGGTGGTCTGATGAGAAGACAAAATAAGTCAATCAGCAAGAAACTGTTGGCTAGAGATTATCACTACCAGCCGAGATTTAAATGGATGCTTAAATGGGTTAGGAAATGGCTTGAATGAGACGAAGGCTGGGCTTTGAGACCTCTAAGGTCCTGCATGAAAATTAACTGCAGTCCTTGGCAGTGCAGAGTCCAGCACGGGTTTGCTCAATAAACAGGGGCAAAAGGACCTCACAGACAGGAGAAGGCAACACAAGGTGCAGGGAGCCCGAGAAAGAACTGGTCTGTTGGAGTGGCTAGTGGCTAGTGTGGCCCTGAGGGACGTGCGTGTTGAAGAGTACTGGAGACAGAGTGGCTTTCCTTAGAGAAAGCTCCCTCCAGCTGCAGCACAGAATGGGCTGGAGGGGGTGTGGGTGGAAGCAGAGCAACCAATCAGGCTCAGGAAGTGCTGAGTAAGTGTTGGCCTCCACAACCACAAGGGAAACCTTCTGTCTTCCACGAGGTCCACTGAGGGAAAGGCCACTGGACAAGGACCTGACTCTGCATATCCTCTTTCCTCAGTTAGAAAACAGAATCGATACTATAAACTCTCATTGAGTTATTGTGAGGGTGAAATGAAGGCACCTAAGCCCTCAAGGTACTAAGTATGGTTAATTCACCTTCCCAATCTCCCACTACTAGGGCCCACTGAAATCTCTGGGTGCTCCTGCCTGTCCTGGAACTGGTCCCTCAGGACCAGGTCAGTGAGCACCAGGCCACAGAGCCTTGCTCCCTGACTGAGAATGCTGGGGTGCCTACTCTGGTGCCTGAACCCATCTGTCATCTTTTCGACCAGGAAATAGATTTTCATTTTGTTTAGGGACTTCCCATTTTCTTTTCTGTCTGCTACCCTCATCTAGTTCAAAACATACAGGACATCATTATATGAAGCTCTCGAGACATAAAAATAGAAAAGAAAAAGGCCTGGGGGGTGTGAAGCCAGGGATGGCAAGAGAGGGAAAACAGACGTTCCTCTTTCTCTTAGCAACAGGAGGAAAGGTTCTCAGCTGAGATACATGATCTTTCCCTTACATCCACGCTGGGTAACAGATTCCAGAGGCCCTGGGGACCCTTCCCTGTGGCCACCACAGACACCCAGGGGGACAAAACAGCCACTGTTCCAGATGGTGCCTCCTTTGCAGATGGAGGGATGGGGAAGGTGCACCACTCTCTCACTCTGCAAACCTGCATGTAGTCAGCCCCAGGCCTTGATGGTGTTTGATGGTGTCACCAACTTTGAGGAGGCATTTATTCAACTGAGACTCACAGCTATGGAGCTCAACCATGCCCCATATGTTTCCCTATGACCAACTCAGTGCCCTACACTCCCCTTCCTCTTCCTCCAAGATCCACACCCAAGAATATGAAGCCCAGATCAGGTCACTAAGTATTATAAAACTGAGTTGAATTTTGCAGCCCCTAGATTAGAAATCAGGATAAAAGCAGATGCTAACGAATGCAGCTTTGGTATACAACATGGGAATGAGAGAATGTGAGACCTGACTTCAACTCTGCGCTGGCATTTATTGTATGTCCTGGCCTGTTTTGGAAGGACCTCATCTTTGAGGCAGGGTCAGTGTTTGCTCCCAGGAGCCATGAGGACTAAAGCAGATGATAGGAGGTTCAACACATACAGTTCTCCTTAAGTATTAGTTTTGTTGCTCCTTCCACCCCACCACCAGGAGTGTGCTGATCAACAATGGACTCTGGGAGAAACAACGTCCTGATTGAGGGATCTATCAGCTCCCCTGGTGTAAATGGATGGGCAGAGCCTCTCACAACCTTATCAGACCCCCTAACCTGCAAGCATCTCCTAGTAGGGAGTAAGAATCTTTAAAAGAAAGTATCATCCCTCTTCCCCCATTTGACGGATTAGGAAATTGAGACTTAAGGCTTTGACATATATGCTGAGTCAGTTAGTTAAAGAGTGAGACTCAATTCTATCTCACCTGTCTCCAAACTTGGGGATTCCTCCACCCTGATTAAAATCTTCTATCTGTGAGGTCACTGCAAAGTCCCTGCCAGAACTTCCATTTTGTAGTTAGGGTCCAGGCCCTGACCTCCCTTTCTCACTCTGAAAGGCAGGAATAGCAACCACAGTCCTGGCTCCATAGCAAAGGCCCTGAGCACTGAGGGAGATGATGCAGGGGAAGGCACTTTGCAAAGCGTGAAGCACCCTACCAAGGTCACCACAGGAACATCACAGTTTGTGACTACAGGGGAAATGTAGAGGCAGCAGATTCCAGGCCCTGGGGGGCCTTAAAACCACAGAGGAGGCAGGACCCCTGAATACACTAACTCAGCTCCATACCACAACAAGATGTGTGTCCAGACACACATCTAGCCCCCCTCTAAATGTTTGTCAGTGCAGAGACAATGGGATGCGAAGCATAAAACAAAGCCATTGTCATTCCAGGCACAAGCAGAATTGTTCTTCAGATCCTCTTTCTGTCTGAGAAATAAGGTCCTTCTTTCCTCCAGTGCTGGCCTCTGCCCCAGCCACTGCCCTTTGAAATACGTTCAGATCTGCAGCTCAGGGCAGAGGGAATTCATGGGCTTGCATCACTGGCAGCTTGGGCTGAAGCCAGCCTAGTCTCTGTTGCTTGAGATGATATCCCCGTGGCTCTGCTCTCCTCTCTTTCCCTCCCTCCTTGACATCCATCTACATTTTGTGCTCCCAGAATTCTCCTCACTGCAGAAACCTTTCTTCTCATAGCGGAGTGGGTGGGAACATGGCCATGGAGAATTCCAGGCTTGTATCAATACAAGAAAAAGGGCATCTTTTTCCTAGTATAAAACCTCTGGGGGGATATTTAAAATTCTGAACCCAGTGTGAGGATGCACATCTGGAATCCCAGCACTCTGGGAGACTGAGGCAGGGAGAGTGATGGTAAATTCAACTCAATCTGGGCAACTAAGCAGCTTAATAAGACATGTCTCAAAATTAAAAATTTAAAAATAGGCAAGAGAGGTAATCCATGGGAAGGCCCTTGGTTCAGTTCCAGTTCACACACACACACACACACACACACACACACACACATATACACACACACACCACAGATTAAGGTTCTGTTGTCCAGTACTAGATCACATGCCTAGGGTCTACCTTGGCCAGGGTCAAAAGAGTCCTATGAGTCAGAGACCTGGTCCTATAATAGACTTCGTGGAGCAGAGGAGAGCTGAAGCCCAAAGGCAGGAGGTCTCTTACCAGACCAATGGAAGGAATGATGGCAAACAAAGAGCACTAAGGTGACACAGGATCATTGGAGGGTTCCAGCAGCTGTGCTTTCCTCTGTATTCCTGCTGCCTGGGAAAGACCTGTGGCTGTGGACTTCAGCTCTGGGGTCTGACACCAGAGAATTCCTTAGCTTGTCCCATTTTTAAGAATGGACCATGAGGTATGTACCGCCTTCCCAAGATGTGTGCTTCACCTTCTCTGGTGAGTAAGAAAACACTCCACTGTCACTGGCATAGATGCCGAGAAGCTGTGGCATGGTTGCCAGGGTGACTAGAAGGACTGCGGTGTGGATAGATGCATCAGAAAGGCTGCATGGCAGCTCGTCGGGGCTCTGGAGACAACTGGACCCACGCTTCCAGGCAGACCTGTGCTTCCAAGCCCGAATTCCACCCATCCACCCACCTAAGGGCCAACCCCAGACAGTGCAGTCCCTTTCAGGGCTGCTAGCTAATTCAAGAAAGATGAGGGAAAAGGATAGAGAGAGGGTGCTGGGAAGAAGATGTGGGTGTTTTAAAGAGCTAGTAGATGTTGAATTATGAGATTTCTTCAGCAATATTTGCAGATGGAAACAAAACTATTTGCTGTGCCATTGCAGTTTAGGAAGTGGGTAGTATGAGCTGTGAGCACTGCCCACAGAGCCCTCCTGACATCTCCAACCACACCTTATTTTAGGAGCATGCTTTTGTTTTCCGTTTGCCCACCTGTCACCCGACTAGCCTGGAAGCTCCCCAAGGGTGTGAGCTCTGCACTATTCCTTCTGCCTCTCCCCTTGGCGGGCTGGTACACTACGGACTTGAGAAACCTATGAGGAATGAATTAATGATGTGCAAGTGCAGGGCCAAAAGTCCATGCAAGCTTTCTGACAGTGAGTCCTCAAGTAGACCCCCTCCACCTTGGGGGACCCCTATGACAATTGCGGCCTGGTAATTAATCTGGCCCCACATTGACCTGTACCACTTCTTGAGTTCTTGCAATGAACACTAATTTAAAATTTTTCTTAGTAAACATTCACATGGGGATTTCTATCTTGTTTTCATAGCTGACCTGTGCGCTAATTGTTCTTTGCGCCATGCACTGGACATGGGTACAAGGCCCTTGATCCTCCCCTGCTCTGGGCTTCATCCATTCAGATCCTACTGTATCAAAACCTCTCTGCTCTGGACAAGAAATCATGCACTGCAAGCAAACTTAGACTCTCAATCCAGACTGCTGACTCAGCCATCTTGAAGGGTCCCATCAGTAAGCTCGAAGAGTGAGGAAGGAGTCTGCAAGGAGAGTGTGTGTGAGGATGGGGCTCCTGCACAGAGCCTAGCAGCTTGAGCACCATACAGAGTGGCCAGAGGTGAATGAGGAAGTGGCCTAATGCCCGGCCTACTGTCTGCTCACCAAGCTATGCAACCGTGCACATTGTAGGACTAAGTCCACCCCA
This sequence comes from Capromys pilorides, assembly GCA_004027915.1. Lineage (NCBI taxonomy): Eukaryota > Metazoa > Chordata > Mammalia > Rodentia > Capromyidae > Capromys > Capromys pilorides. The sequence goes on from PVKN010034886.1 coordinate 7,952, forward strand.
GGTGGAAATGCCTCAGCTTCCCAGGAAAGCACTTCACCTTGCCAAGCCTTGCACCCGAGGCTGCAAATGGAGGCTGCAAATGGCCAAAAGGTGACTTTCCACATACACAAGGGTAAAGCGTGTGCTAAGGGAAGGCTATTAGTCAAGGACAGGCAGGAAGAAACTTGAGGTTTCCCTGCCCTGGAGGCATCCAAATTCAATTAAATGGATTGCTGCACAAATGAAATCCTTCAGGAAAGCATATACCAGTTGGAGTAGCCTCTAGTTTCTACTCCATTCTCTAAAACACTCTCAAAATGCATACACCAGCCAGCTACTCTTCTGAGACAGCTGAGGCTCCAGGAGCTGAAGTGAACTGATACCTATGAAGTTACAGATTATGGGGCAGAACTTAAAGTAGTGAAGTGCTTGCTGGAGCTGAGCAGGAAGGGGCTGGGGCCTGAGCCCCATTTCTGTGAGGCTCTGGCCCCAGCCACTCCCACCTCTGAAGGCTTCCTCCAGGACTCTGAACTTCAAGTGGGACTTGGCACCAGGGGGGAGGAAGACTTGCTAATTTGGCTATTAAACCTGTGCTGCTGTCACAGGGCTGCTCCCACCTATGGGACCATAAGGGTAACCAGGGAGAAGCAGCTCCTGTCCTGGGCACCCCAGGCAGTCTGAGAGCCCTACAAAGGAGCATGGGCAGGGTGGTGGTTGCCAACCCCCCAAGCAGTGTCATGTGGTGGCAGATAACACATGTGCCAGGGACACCAGGAACCACTGTGTTCACTCTTCTTCCCCACTGCTCTGTCATTTGGTCCATTCCAGTTCCAGACTTAAGTCTGTGAAAAGAGTGGAAAAAGTTTCTGAAAGCCAACTTCCTGACATACATTACTGCTCTAGCCCAGGACTTCCTGCAAAATGAACAGAAGGTAGTTTCAGATGCAGCAACTCAACAGCAAGCTCTAATTCTAGCTCTGTCACTAGCCCACTGAAGTGTGGCTGCAGGTCAGGCACTTACTATCTGGGCTCAGTCTCTATTCACATCGGGCACTAAGGGAAATGGCCTCTGAAGGATCCCTGTCAAGTCTCTGGGCTGTGCTTAAGGACTCTGCAAGGCTAGATACAGGAGTAGCCCCAGGTCCTGGAGGCTGCTGGAGCAGCAGACAGGAGGACATGGCAGCTGACTGAATTTCCTGTCTGATGTCTTTCCATGCTTGAGTTGTTTGGGAGTGATAGGGTGGTGCTGAGGTGGTCTGTGGAAAGGATGACACCTTGGGGATCTGGGCCTCTAGACAGAAGAGCAGCAGCGTCCTGCTCAGACAAGAACCAGAACCTCAAACTGCCTCAGCTCAGCCCACATCTCCACCTCTGCTGCCTAGTCACCAGTCACTAAATGGGCAAGCTTACTATGTGTCCTTGGACACATCACTTACTGTCCCTGAGCCATGGTTTGCTCCATTTTTATATGAGACAAGGACAGCCTTGGTCTTAGAGGATGGTGAAGTCAAGTGAAGTGATAGGTGGAACTTACTCTAGGTATTGAAAAGCACCAGCTTTCTTTCTCTCATCCTCTTCCTTGTCAGGTCAGAACATGAACTGAAAAAACAGACAGAGTAGAATAGAAAGGCAGGTTGCCAAGACAAAGCCCACTGTCTTCATGATTTGTCAGTCTCTGAGACACATGCTTGAAACCAAAACTTAAAGGAGGTAAGTTTCACCTTTGGCTCATATTTCCCTAAGCTTGACAGGCTCCAAGGCAGCATGGAATGCTAGAAGTGTATGGTGGAGGACAGGCACTCATAACATGGCAACCAGGAAGAAGCGAGAGACCTGGGAGCTGAGACGGAAAAGCAGCCTTCCATGTCCTCCCACCCTACCCCCACCCCACTCCCATGACCACTTCTTTCAGCCACATCCTAATAATACTTTTGCTTCTGAACTCTCCAGTGCACTGTCCACATGCTGGACAGGTCCTCCAGCATGCCATCACTGGCCAAAAGGTCAACTCTGAGCACCTGAGCCTCTGGAAGACATTCTCACCCTGGGCCATGAGGCTCATAGTGTCTGGGTATGTCGGGAGACAAACAGTGCCTCATGGGAAGCTCACTGCTGGGAATCCTGTACAAGACACCTGGAACTTAGGGCCCTTCTACCAGGCTTTCTTTTGCCTGTACTCACTGTGCTTAGGTCTGCCCTTGTCTGGCTCATCATTAAGACTCAGTCTTGAAGCTGCCTCCTGTTTGGAACCTCTCATGCTGCCAGAGCTGTGATCACTTCCTCCCTTTATGTCCCACCATTTGAAGTCAGCATTGGCCTTTATACTGTCTGAGGGCCGGGCCATCTTCCTCCAGAATTCACACATACTCTTTAAACACTGCAGGAAAACTCGCCCCCCATCCTGAAAAGTCCCAGACTACTTCCTTTGGGACCACAAGCAGGCCACTCCATTCCCCATTGATGGCTCCTGTGTCCTTCTTGCAGGGAGAATTAGGGCCACTCTCCTTACCTCTCTGGGTCTTTGCACAAACTAACATCTCAGTGTAAGGATCCAAGCCCCTTTCTTCTTTCTTTATGGTGATCCTGCCTTTCATGCGGAGGGTATGTGGTCCACTGCCATTTCTTCCCTTGTTTGCAGACCAAAAGTATAGACCTCACATGGTGCCATGTGTCTATGCCATTGCTCTTCTCGAGGTCATCTCTATTTCCTTCCATGAGCCTGAAGTAACGGGTCCCCATGGGCAGCCAATGTCACCTCCACAGCCCAACTACTGGCTGCTCTCCAGCCAACACCCTCGGCCCAGCCAAACCAACCCCTGGTGTTCCTCTAAAGCCTCTACTTGCTCATCTGTGCACTCCTGTGTGTGCTGGGCCATGTTTCCAGTCCTAACACATCACCCCCTTCTCATTTCCCCTCTCTGATGCTCATTCATCTTTCAAAAATAAATCCCTGAATGACCTTCCTAAGATTTCCTCAAAACTTATTCCTGCTTCTCCCTGTGTCCCCTGGCGTGTGGTGACCCAAGATTGACACTGCCTCTGTCCTTCTACAGCTTTTCAGAGATCTGCAAGATCCTAAGCAGGGAAGTTTCTCTTATTTTCATTTCCTAGACTCAATAGTGTGTTCACAAATACTGCTGCATGAGCAATGATTTATATTCCATAGCTTATTACTTACTTGCAATGCACATACCCTTTATAATTCCTCAGGTGAATTAATGAAAATACGATAGACATGCATGGGTATTTGTAATCCCACAGCAGAACAATTCACTAAAATTTAAAAAATGACAAATGGAGGCCACATCTCAAGTTTTATGTTTTCAAACCACATCCAATAATCTCCCCCACTACACAGTGTTCTACCCCCTCCCAGGTTTGAGACAAATTGCAAATCAAATAATAGTAGAGATGGAGGCCAGTATCAAACGCACTGCAGTGAGAGGCCAAGTTGAGGGACATGGCCTGCATGTGACTTACAAGTATTTAGTTCCAGAACTGGGCACATTTTCCCCCAGCCCAAGCACTGACTGAGTTGCTGTGCTGGGGATGCCAGCAAGGTAAGACCTATAAGTGAATGAGGAGATTGAATCTAGCACCCTCTGCAGCCCAGGCCTCCCCTAAAGGAGAGAAGGAAATGAAATCTGAGCTGGTCATGCCCATTAATTGCTTCCAAACTCAACAATCAGAAAATTATTTTCATCTCATACCCCAGAAAGGGCAAATAAAAACCAGAAACAGGCAAAGAAAAATCCCTTCTCATAGAAAACTGGAGATGGAAGAAAACACTTGTCTGATTCTAACAATAA
>PVKN010034887.1:0-11744 GCA_004027915.1 Capromys pilorides
AGTTAAAATAATCTTAAGAGGCATAGAAAATACTATTATTAAAATGCTATTTACATTTTGTAGAATGGTTATGGAAGATAAATATTAGACATTTTTATAGTGTTCTAAAAGACTTAGGTGAGGAAGAAAGTATCACTGAGTAATGTGAGATGAGAAAGTTACAAGGTGGATCATGCTAGAGAGTAAATCAGAGTTTAGAGAAGTGAATGGTACACCATGAACAAGAGATGATGGGAAAATAGGTAAAACATTTGTTCACTTTTCCATTGTTTGCTTCTCTGTTATAATTCTTCTGTTGTTTTGTCTTTTGGTTGGGACATTGCTTTGTATTTGATAGCTGTCATTTAAAAAAATAAAAACTGGGGCCAGCGAGATAGTTCAATGGTCTAAAGCACTTGCTTAGGAAAGCTTAGGCAACCACAGGGACCGTGGTTTTATCTCCAGCACCACGTGCTGCACCAGCCCCACCCCCAGGGCAGGCTGAGCCGGCCATAACATGGAACGAGGACCAAGACCAAAAGTGGAAGGGGGAAGGAGAGAAAGGAGAACTGAAAAGCTTTAAGACATGTTGTGTCTGTGTACCAGCTATCCACAGTGAGTGTAACTGTTGTATGACACCAACATGGACTTAAATAATAACAACCAGATGGTGAAGAGAATGCGGGAAGGAGATCTAGAGACAGAGGGAGGGAGTGGGGGAGGGTAAAGGAACTAGAAAGAATCAAGATGCTTATGTACAGATATCTATTCCTTAAGACAAATGAAATATCAGGTATAGCAAACATGAATAGTTAAATTTTGTCTGTCTGTCTGTCTGTCTATCTATCCATCCATCCTTTTTGAGACAGGGTCTTGCTATACAGTTCAGGCTGGCCTTGAGCTCACTTTTGTAGCCCAGGCTGGTCTCGAACTCTCACTGATCCTCCTGCCTCAGCCTCCCAAGTGCTGGGATTACAGGCATGTGCCACCATGCCTAACATGAACAGATAAATTTTAAAACAGTGCAATCACTGCACTGGGAAGGAAAAAAAAAGAGCTCTGCTTCCACATTTGTCTCTTGAATTTACTTTATCTGTACAGTTGACTACTGTTTCATTTGGATGCACATTTTACTAGAGAATAAGGAATCTTAATAGTAAAACACTAACTTTTTTTTTTTTTTCCTTTTTTCCTTTTTTGGTCTTTTTGAGACTTTAGGCTGGCCTTGAGCTAACTTTGTAGTCCAGGCTGGTCTTGAATTTGATATGATCCTCCTATTTCAGCCTCCCAGAGTGCTGGGATTACAGGTGTGTACCACCACACCCAGCTTAATACCAACCATTTGTAAGCAAGGAGCCTATTGTTATGAATGATCTTATAGCAAACCAATTGTTACATCAGTCCAAAAATACTAGGTTTTTAATGTGAACTTTTCATTCTTAGACTTAACTATATTTAGCATGAGTATTTATAATATATTAAAAGTTTAAAAGTAAAGTCCTTTCTGTTCATCTTTGTCAATGCTAGTTGGAAACATTTGCAAGTTGCAAAAGGATTCTTAGAAATATTTGAAATTTTGAATATTTTATTCTTTAAGTAATGTCTAAGATTCCTGAAATAAATACACCTATGCTTCATGCAAATAAAATGCATTTTATTAATCATAATAGTTTTATGTATGCTTTTCTTAGTTGTAATTATAATTTATATACCAGTCTACCTGAGAAAAAGCCTCACTGTGTATAAGAGATTAAATTAACTAAATCTTTAAGTAAACCATGAAAAAATATACCTCTAAACTGTTCTCTCACTTGGAACTTGAATATTAAATCACTTCAGCCTCTAGAATTAAATTGAAGTAGATAATTCATCTAATAAACTCAAAGCAATGTGTCCTTTCAATCATATTTCCTACAGTGTTATTACTCCGAATTGCCTTAACCTGGCTCTACTGGATATTAAGCACAACATAGATCATGCACATTTTATCTAGCTGGAGTTCCTGTCCTTGCTGATAGCATAGTTAAGGTCTACTCTCTGGTGTTGTTATTGGGTCAAGGAACATTTAGCACTGTGTAAAAAGCTTATCTTTTGTCCCAGAATCTAGTTTGCATCATGACTTGAGCAGGCTGATGCTGTTAAAATTGCCTATCAAAGGATTAAATGTTCAGCTTATGAAGTGTGAGTATAGGAACCATATTTACTGCCAGGATATTTTTAAAGACGAATCGATCTCAGTGTGAACATCGTTTGTGAGTTTGTTACAAGGGCAGATTCTCTGAATCAGGCGCTGTGAAGAGGGCCCACGACTTCCTCAAGAAATTAATGTGCAGAGATGCTTAAGAGCCACTTTTTTAAGTGTCACTCTTCTAGAAATCTGAGGTGATTTATCCAAAGAACAGACATTGAAGTCCCTCAGCTTTTATTTCTTCTTCTATCTGCTCTGTTGGCAGTTTGACCATCATGTGCTGTCACTGGTCAGTAACCCACACATGTATTTGAACTCCTGTTAAATGTCCAGTATTAGTAAATAATAAAGGAGTATGTGCAGCAGCGATCTTCAGCTCACATTACAAGTAATGCATTTCCAGTGTACTCCAGTGTTGATCGTGTGATCTCATGAGGAGGCTAGGCTGGGCCTGTGGTACTCACAGCTGGTACTTTCAACTGTGAGCATCTCTCTGCTTTGTAAATATTGTTTTATATGTGCCCAGTAACTTGCAGAAGGTGGGAAGGCACTGATCCTGAGCACATGCTTGGCGTCAGCCTATGTCCAGTTTTGGTTGCTCAGTATTCAAACTCCAAGAACTTAGAGGCAAGTTTGCTAACACTGTTGGCGCCTACAGAATGTGTACAGCACTGACATACACAAATAGAGACAGTGGTGAGGAATTGAGGGTTCAGTACTGATCCTGACCAATACTATTAGCTGTTCTTATTTTCGATATTCATAAGGAAACAGAAGTTAGCTTGGCCTAGAATAATTGGTAAAGTTCCCAAAAGTAGAGTAAACTTTGTGCTTGCTTATTAAGAGATTTTAGATGAGTTCTCATATAGTAGAGAAGGTTAAGGGCAAAGAAGGGAATGAAGGACTGAGTTACAGCAGAGATCATTTTCTGTAGTAGATGTTCAAGAGGTGTATGTGTGGTGGGATGGCCTCTGGCTGCCTTCTGTGGGCTGCTAAAAAAAAAAAACAAAAAAAAAAAACAAACATTTGGAGGAGTCCAGAATGGTGGTACATCCCCAGCACTTGGGGTGCTGAGGCAGGGGGATTGAAAGTTTGTGTCTAGCCTGGGCAATTTAGTGAGACCATGTTTGAAAATAAATAAGAAAAAGGCCAGGATGTAGCTCAGTGTAAGGGCTCAATTCCTCAATATTAGGAAAAGCCAGAAAAGGGCATCAGGGTTGGTTTTGAGAAATAGTTTTTAGAACAATATAAAGAAAATGTTAATACCTCAGGTGGTCTGCCTAAGTAACAGAATTAGAGGCTCCATCAACATAGGTAAGGGGCAAGGAGCTGGCCTGTCTGGGATCAGAGTAGAGGCAAACTGGGTCTTGAATTTGGCATAAATTTGAAATTTAATAGGTACACATTTTTGTTGATTGTTTATCAGATTTTTTTCTTCATTCTTTAATTCTGTGATTACTTCCTTAGTGTACACCTGGTGAAAACATGGAGGTGCAGATTTGAGAATCATTATAAAAAATCAGAGATAAAGTTTGGAAGGTAAATAAGCCGGTGAATAGAAAGTGTACAGAGAAATCTTAAGCAGAGTAAACTTTGAGAAATGCCCACTGTTTGGAACACAGATGAAGGAGCTAGAGATGGAAACAGAATTAATTGAAGATAAATTCTGTAAATTGATTTATAAATATTGTTTTATATGAAACAAACAGATAAATTGAAAAGAGAGGAAACTACAGTCTGGGTCCTAGTCACTAAGAGGAGATTCTCAAAAGTAAGAGTGATGTCATGTTTTTTGAACTGAGAAAAACACAGATACTGTTTTTGGGGGGTTATTTCTAAGAAAAGAACAGAACAAAAGCCTGACTTCCTGGTCTACTGAGTACGTAAGAAAATGGGGCAGTGGAGAGACTTTGCTGTGGGAGTTTGAGACTTCAGGAAGCAAAGGGGTGGAACCTGCTGGTCAGAGTGGGTGGCCACGCCCAGGAAGATGATTCTCTATCTGGCATGGGCAAAAGCAGGGACGACCTTAATGGAATTGGAGGATGTGTTGGAGATTACTGAGGAAATGGCCCAAGGAGATGGAAAGGTCACTCTGCACACATTCATAAGGTGACTATTCATAGTGTGAGTCTCCCCTCCTGCGTGGTGCTTCCTAAGTACATGGACTGGCTCTGCCTTTCCTGCCGCCTCACACCCAGCACATGATGCAGTACCTGGCTGATCCTAGACACACAGTAAAATTTTAGTGAATGAATTGCGTGAGGAGATCTGCGAGCGTCTCTGTCTGACACATGAAGGATGGATGAAGAATTAGAATTTGGAGAAGTGGTATTACAGGAAGAAATAAATCTGGAAAATCGTGCTCTGCTCGTCCTTCTAATAAAGTACAGCAGAAAGTAGATGAGATCAAGCTACCAAAAGGATTTGATGCAATTAAGGCAAGGAAAATTGAAGAAAGTATAAAATTATACTTTCACATGTGTGCTAGGGAGCTAATAATAAATAAAAGATGCTAAACTAGAGAATGATTACAGTTCAGACCATTTAGTGGTACTTCACATAGGGCAGTACTATAATAACAATTTATATATACCATATTGTGTTATCCTTAAAATAGTCCTAGAAGCTAGACATTATTGTTTAAGTCTGGTTTACTAATAAGAAACCAGAACTAGGCCATAGATTTGTAGTCAGTCGGCACTTCCAGGCTTTCTCTAGCAGTGAATGTCTTAAGAGCAAAAGCAGAGAATGTGTAAGACAGGAGCTGGCAAAGCAGGCATACTGCTTGAAATGATTTGTTTCTTATTTAATGCAGTCCACACCACCACCATCGTAAGGTGTTAGCCTCTTTTAAGGGAAAATTTAACATGTTTTCCACAGGCAGATGACCCTACCTGGATGAGAGCCCAAGTTCATATTTACTCCACACCTAGGGGTTGGGGAAAGAGGCGGAGGATGCAGCTATTTGATCTGCTGCTGGGCTGTACTTGTGATATACATGATTTAGAATAGAAGTTTTCAGCTCTGCCTTTGGTTACTAGAGCTTCCATAAACTCATCAATAAAGTGGACCTTGTAATAATGCCTGCTGAAAGGTTGCAAAGAATTAAAGCTATTTGTGAAATACTGTATAATCTTTTAAAGTACTAAGCAGTATTAATAAGTTTTAAATATTGATGAATGTATTCTGTAATCATATTTTTCCCAATATATTTATAAGCCTAATAATTTGTAGACACAAATCTTAGTTGAGAATAATATGACTATAATAAATATTTCCTGTGAAAATAGCTTAATATTTCTCACTATAATTGAGAAGTTTTTATTTTTCAGTACTGGGGATCAAATATAGGGGCACTTTACCACTGAATTGCATTCCTAGTCATCTAAAAATTTTTATTTTGAGGCAGAGTATTGTTAAGTTGTCCAGGACATGGTCATACTTGAGATTCACCTGCTTTGGCCTCCCTTATAACTGGATTTTTTTTTATTTGCAGGACTGGGGTTCAAACTCATGAACTTGCACTTGCCAGGCAGGCACTTGTGCCACAGAGCTATCTCCCCAGCCCCTGTAACTGGATTTTAAAGTTGTTTTTAGTTGGTCCTCCTCAGTTCGCTTCTGAAATTGAGTCCAGGGCCTCAGACACACTAGGCAGCCTTTCCTCCACTGAGCCATATGCTGAATATTTTCATATGCAATAGAGATGGGTGTGTTATGGGCTTCTTTCCATGCCTTTTATATCATTTAGAACAGTAATTCTAAGGGGCTAGGGAGGTAGCTCAGGGTAATAAGTGCCTGCCTGGCAAGTGCAAGGTCCTGAGTTTGATCCCTGGTTCCGGAAAAAAAAAAAAAAAAAGAAAAGGACACTAATTCTAGATAGCACAATAAAATAACTAATATTTAAATAGCTATATTCATTTTTGGGGACCCTTGCAGTAGACCCCATTCTCCAGCTCACAGTGAATAGAGCAAGAGACCAATGGTGACGTGGTGGGGATCTGTGATGGCTAGCCATTTAGGAGGACTAAAAGGCCATGAGCCAGCCAGAACCTCGGTATGTTGATCACTGCATTGAAGAAGATGGTAAGGGGATTGTGGCTGGATGTGCTAGATAGGTGGCGAGGCAGACAGAGCTTGTAACAGATGGAACAAAGCATTCTTGTGAAAGGATCAGAACAGCCAGACTCAGATTGTGCTTAGTGAGTAACCTGCTTTATAGGCAGTTCTGGGAAGGAAATTTCTGGAGTCACACAGGCCTTGGCTATGCTGTGTCATGTCGCAGCCTCACAGTATCATGGCCCACTTCTTTGGGCTCAACTGTGGCCCGTTGGTTGGGAGCAGTGCCAGCCTGACCTGTCACCCACTTGCTTCCATGAAGACTGTACACAACCAGCCAGACTCATTATTTAAACTGGAAACCAATTTAGGGAAATCACTTCAATACAGCCTGCACTGCTTGGGTCTAATGGGAGGTTGATACGGCAGTCTTCCACATACATTAACTTGAACAGATTTGACTTGCTCATGAACAATCAAGAAACTTGTTAGTTGAATTTTCAGTTAACCCATATGTTGGGTTAAGCCTGCCATTGAAATAAAAATAAGCATTATTATCCCTTCCCAACACTCTTCTTTTAAAAATTAGTTTTAATAAATCTAGTTCCTTTTGGTATTTTATTTCAGATCCTTTTTGATTCTGAAGATATGCAAATAAGATAAAGTGGAGAAGACATTAACTTTTTATGTTTGTGATGGTAAAAATTGAACTCAGTCCCTCATGCACACTAGGCAGGTGCTGTCACCGAGATATGTCACTAGCCCAAGACATCAGCTTTAATCAATCAGTTATAAAATAATTTAGCGAGTGAAACCTTGCAGATAATGATGATATATGAAAATGAAATTTTTACCAACTTATTAAATGTGGGTTAAAGTTTTGTTAATCTTGGTGGTGTTGTTAGGGGTAAACGATAATAAAACTTACAGATTCTTAAGAAAGTTCCAGCTTAAGATTTCATGGAGTTTGTGCTCCTTTGCTGTGACTTGGTGGCATATTGTCTACCTAAATTGAGTATGTAAGTTCTAAAATAGGTCAGACTTCTGAGTCCAGGTATTCTTTTTTTGGAAGACCTATTAACTTCAGGACTTCAAAGACTCTAGGTGTCGGAAATTATATTCTGGTCTTTATTTAACAACCCATAATGTGTTTATTACACATCTTTGCCTATACCCTTTTATTGAAATTATTGTTTTTGCTTTTTAAAAATAACTCTGAGCCATCCTTCCAGTAGCTTTTCTTCTGTCTAAAGTTGGATTTCATTTTAGGAATAACCAAACATCTGTGCAGTACCTGTAGTGTTTACATTGTTCCTTATATAAGAGAACCTAAGTGTTCATGGTTGTGAGCACCAGAATGACTGTCCTTTCAAGTGCTGTTGCTGCTGTGTGCAGCTCAGTCACAAAACGTGACTCCACGTAAGGTGAGAGATATGGGGATGCCTCCTGAGGGAGAAGTCAGGTGCTTACTGTGTGGGCTAATAAAAACATTCATGTTTTGGTGAAGTAAGATTTTTTTAAGTGAGAATAAGTTCAGAGAAGCAGACACAAAATTCAGGTTAAACATTTTGAATGGGTGGGTGAATAGATGCGGCACTCAGAGAAGTATAGCAAGTTGCTTTTTGACTTGGGATCCCTAGAGCAGGATGGTCTTTCTTTTGTGTTACCATGGAGACAGACCTAACCCATCTTTTTCCCATGGAGGAGTTTAAGGAATGTAATTCATATGTCCACTGAACAAGTTTTTGTTGAATTTCTACTATATCCCAGGTGATATTCTAGATGTTAGAGGTACAAAAAGCAGTGAAGAGTATAAACAAAAGCCTGGCGTGGTGGCACACTCCTGTAATCCCAGCACTTGGGAGGCTGAGGCAGGAGGATTGGTATGAGTTCAAGAGCAGCCTGGGCTACAGAAGTGAGCTCAAGGCCAGCCTGAACTGCGTAGGGAGACTCTGTCTCAAAGACCAAAAAAAAAAAAAGTATAGACAGAAATAGCAGCACTCAGTGGCTCCCATTCTGGTGGACAAGAGAGAATAAATTATATGATTTATTACTTAGTGATATGTACTGTGGAGAAAAATTTTCTGGGAAAAGATAGGAAATGCTGGGTGGTGCCTGAGTATAGGTGTGTGTTTGTTTTTGGTGGTGCTGGGAATTGAACGAAGGACCTTATGCATGCAGGGCAAAAGCTACCACTGAGCCACACCCTTACTGCCCTGAATATAGTTTTAAATAGGGTAGTTAAGACTTACCTAAAAATGTGATATTTTAGTCACAACTTGAATTTTACATAAGAGATCTGAGCTTCATATTGTTATGTTATCTGAGCAGGATATCAATCAGTAGTTATCAGTGTTCACCACTTTACAAAGAAGAAAATTCACAGATAAAAACTGTTATGGTTGATTTGGGCATCAACTTGACTGAGAGAAGAAACACCCTGTTGCTGGGACATAATAGCCGACACTCGTAATTTAAAGAGGAAAGGTTTATTCTGGCTCACAGTTTATGAGGTTTAAGTCCATAAGGCGTGTAGCATTGTGGAAGAGAACAATGCGTGGCAGGGTGGGCAGGAAGCAGAGTGGGATCAGGGAGTGGGAAGGATGTCCTTCCAGGCCACGCCCCTGGTGATCAACCTCTTCCCTCCAGGCTTCACCTCCAAATGTCACACCCAGCTGTCAACTCATAAGTGTATATGCTTGTTTTAGTCCATCATTCAGTTACTCCCAAAAACTCCACTTAGGAGTGCGTAAAGCTGTGGTATACATGGTCACAATCTGTGAGGGTGTTTGCAGAGGGGCTGGCCTGTGAGTGGGTGGACTGAGTGAAGAAGAGCACCCTCAGGCAGTAAGCTTTCCCTAGTCAGCAGGGACCTGGCTAGAGCACAGACTTTGGCAAAGCGATGGTGTGCTTTCTCACTCTGGAGCTGGGCACTCTTCTGGTGCCCTCGGTTGTCAGAACTCCAGGCTTTCTGGTCTTTGAACTCTAGGTTCTATACCAGCAGCCTTAAGTTCTTGAATGTGGGGTTTCAGGCTAAGAATGATTGTGTCAGCTTTCCTGTTTCTGAGGTTTTTAGCCTGAGCCATCATCCTGGCATCCCAGGAACTCTATAGTCTGTGGATAGCCTGTCCTAGGACTTGTCAGGTTCTGTAATCATGTGAGCCCTAAGTATGTACTTAGCTGAACATAAACCCAGGACATAGTTATTTTTAGTAGTGTATTTACTATAGCCATCATAAACAAGTACAATCTCAAAGTAATTCAAAAGGATAGCAGTGGAGTCTTTTCTTCCTTTTCTAGGGAATGTCCCATTTGCCTTAACCTTAAAGGAGGGTGTGATTCCTTCTGTTTGCTGAGGGTATGCATGCTGTAGTTGACCTTTTTTCTTAATATGTTGCTCTTAATTCATCACAACATCCTTGAGCCTCCACTGCATCTTAGAGCTCTACATTCTCCTCTGTAGTGATACCACTATGCCTGCAGGCATGCTCCAGCCTGGTCTTGGCCATTTTGAGGGTGTCAGCACTTTGGGACACTTTTTTTTGCCCCTATTGCTTCCTTATCCCTTGTAGAGTTTTGCCTCAGCACTTGTGAATCCAGGCATTGTATTTTAGACTGTAAAAGCTAGAGTCAAGGTGATTTCCAAAAAGCATCTTATGTGAAGCATTCTCTGTCTCTCACTGTTATCTCTTACTATTATTATTGAATTTATGGACCTTCTAGAAATAGTTTAAAAATCTGTCTTTATTAATGGTCCTGTTCTGACAAGTCAACACTTAAACATTATTGTAACACAATTTTGTGATATTTATTTTCTGCTACAGTTTCATGTATTTTAATTATTAGCTTACTGATTATACCTTGAGGCCTTTTACACAAAAGATGCAATTTGAGTAATGCTGTGTGTAGTCAAGCTGTTTAATCTCCATATACAACAGTGTTATATTTTATTCCAGCTAGTAACACCTTTCTATGGATAGCATGGCCTGTGCTAAGCTTTAAAGCAGTATGTGATTTTTTAAAAAAAATATTATTGTAATCTACCTGTAGTATGTACACATTTATTACCTACAGGAAAGGAGGAAATTGAACTTACTGATTTGGGACCAGGAGTCTTAATATCAAGAGATGGTGAAATGGAATTAATTTCAATACCCTGGGAGTGAACTGGATTTAATTTAAGCTACTATTGGTAAAAGCTAAAGCATCCTGCCCAAAAGATGTCTGTCCCATACGGCCAGCCCCAGCGTTAACCCCTGTTGAGGTGCTTCCGTCAGTGGCTCTCCACATTAGCACTCCTCTCATAATGACTAGGCTTCAGGTATCTGAATAGCAAGGACTCTAGTAGGAAATTTTTATATTGTCCCTGTCCTCCTCGGTATGTCATTGGACAGAATGCTCTGCACCTTATCTTTATTCAGTACAATTCCTTGGAAGCAGCCTAAATAAGTCCTTCTGGTTTTCTTTCTTTAAAGTTTCAGAATATGCTATTTTGGTCTTTCTCCCTTTTATATTTAGATTTACTTGTTGTAATAATAGTTGCTTTTATTTTAAAAGTATAGTGGATTAAGAATGTGTTATTATTCTTTCAGGGAACTTTTCTAGATAGATAATTTGCTCTTAGGATATTACCTAGAAAATTGCTTATCTTAGAGCAAGCAGACCATGAATGCCATGTTTAATGCTTGATATTATTTTCTCTTTATAAAGATAAACCCAAATTTTAGAAGAACACATTTCCTTCACTGTTTATAGGATGTATCTACAATGAAGGAAAAATAATCAGTCAAAAAGAGATCTATTTTGGTTATTGATAGGGACAAATAGAGTAAAAAATACTATCCTTCTTAGAAACAGAATAAAGGCATGTAGAAAAGATGGTTGATTCAGAGTAAACTTGCTGTCTCCTGCTGTGGTTAAGCCTTTTGGAGTGATTTTTAGATGGGAATGCTGAAATTTTTTGAGTTCTACAGTATGCTGAGTACTTTATATAAATACTCTCATTTAAGTACCAGTAACTCATCATTAGGAAAGTGGGTATTATTATTTGAATTTTACCAAGAGCATTCCTGGAAACTCAGTGAATTTTCTAGTAAGTAGAAGCTCCACAATCCTTATGATCTTTCCAACTGTCACATAGGCCACACTGCCTGATAGGCTTTGATGGTATTGTCTTCTTCACTTATAAAGATGAAAAATAAAGCAATACAAAAAAACAAACGAATTCAAGTAATATTGAGCTTATGTGAATTAGTTCAGGCCTGATTAAAGTAAACCTAAGGCAGGCATGCAAAACCAAACCAAACCAAACCCCCACCAAAGTTAAGTCATCCTCACTTTTGAAAGAAGTATCTGTTTTTTTTTTTTTTCTCTTTTTGAGACAGGGTTTCCTGTACAGTGCAGGCTGGCCTTATGCTCACTTTATAGCCTAGGCTGGTCTTAAATTCAAAACGACCATCCTATTTCAGCTTCCCAAGTGCTGGGAATATAGTTTTACGGGACTAGAAGAGCTTATGTCACC
>PVKN010034888.1:0-11744 GCA_004027915.1 Capromys pilorides
GGCCTCTAACTCACAGTGATCCTGCTACTCTAACTTCCCAGGCACTAAAGGTATAGGACTGTTCCATTAGACCTGGCTTTCCCTCTGTGACTTTATACTTCATTTCTGTATTTTTCTTCATTTACTTATCATCACTTTTCATACTTTTTTTTTTTTTTTGCTACTTCCTTCAATAAAGTATACTAAACTTGCTAGACTATATCAAGTATAGGTACAAATTCCCTATGATGAATGTTATTATGTATACTTAAAACATACCAATATGGCCGGGGTCTGTGTGTGTGTGTGTGTGTGTGTGTGTGTGTGTGGTGTGTCTGAGTCCCTTCCTGGTTCTTGTCTAGGCCCAAGAAGTCTAAATTTACAATCCTAAAACCCGTTATTGGAATTCCACCAACTTAATTCCAATCTACCACTCCCAGCGCAATCCACGGCGATAACAAAGACACTAAAACATGTATATATATATACATAATTATTGGGGAGCCAAAGGGCCCTAAGTCCAGCCATGGAGATGGTTTTCCAGAACCAAGAGCGTGACCCAGGGCTGCACTCAGCTTTTATTCATTGGAGAAGGAGGAGGAGTGGCTTGTGAAAAGGAATTTTGGGAAGGTGAGCACTGAAGGGAATTGTGGAAAGAAGATGAGCACCGTGAGCTGGGCTAGGTCCGAGGCCTGCGTTCACCTCCGCCATATTCAGAGATATACAAAGAAAGTAATTTGCATTATGCTATTGAGATAGTATCTAATATTTTGGAGGTCTGGTGCTTCAGCTCTGATGTGTAATCTTTCAAACCCCAGGAAGTCATAGCCTCTATCTCGAGGCTCGATCCCAGCTGACACTGTGGAGCATTGACTCTTCATCCTGTTATCAGGGAAACCCGTTTGCCATCTTCAAAAATTACCATCAGCACCTCGGCTAGACCATTACACACTGCTTAAGGCTAATCGAAAGGATAATGAGAAGTCCTAGCCGGCTCTTTACATTTCAATACGAGTGAATAGGGTCAGGCTCAGTCAAAATGGAGACAGTCGCTTTTCTTTGAAGGAGAGCTGCTCAGGTGGTCCCCCACAGCCAGGGATATACCTGAGTAGCAAAAGCGCCTGCCTGGCAATTGCAAGGTCCTGAGTTTGATCCCTGGTACCAAAAAACAAAATAAATAAACCAATAAAAGAGAGGGATGGGGGCTGGGGACGTAGCTCCATGGCACAAGTGCCTGCCTGGCAAGTGCAAGGTTCTGAGTTCAAACCCCAGTCCTGCAAAAAAAAAAAAAAAAAAAAAAGAGGGACAAAGACAACAATATGCAATGTATTAATTATTGTAACTGTCCTACTAACCTGTTTTGAGAAGGATTTTTTTTGGGGAAAAGGGGCTGGCTCAGACTGCCTTAAGAGTGGGTCTGGGGATCGAACCGATATCCCTGTGCCTGACTGGGATTCCCTGTGCAGGCACTTAAACCACTGAGCTAACTCCCAAGCCCCTTAACATGTTTTGAAATTGTCTCATTGCTGTTTCTTTCTCAAAAAAAAAAAAAATAATAATAATAATAAAAGAGGGAAGAAAGAATTGTTGAAAATAAATAAATAAAGTATAAGCTTGCTGGGCATTGTGTCACACATTTATAATTCCAGCTAAGGAGGCTGAGGATTGCAAATGTGAGGCCAGTCTGGACAATTTAGTGAGACTGTCTCAAAATAAAATAAAAAAAGCTGGAGTTGTAGGTAGGTCAGTGCTAATGTGCCTGTCTAGCATATGCAAGGCTGGAGATTTAATCCCCAGGATCAAAGTGGAACAAAAACATGTAAACTCCATGCAGACAGGAACTTGGGTTGGTCAGTGACAAAGGCTCTGTGTTTTGAATGGTGCCTGCCAAATCGTAGGCACAAAATAATATTTATTGAATGTAGGGCTGGCCAAATAGCTCAGCGGCTCAAAGTGCCTGCGAGCAGGCACAGGGGCCAAGGGTTCGATCCCTGGGCCTGCCGTGTCCCCCCACAACACACACTGAGACAGCAGTTGAAACTAGGCATGGTGGCTAGCTCTTGGGAGGCTGGAAACAGGAGGATCACTATGAGTCCGATATAGTAGTGAGACCCTGAACACCCTGTAGACCCTTCCCTAAAATGCAACAACAACAACAAAAATATTGAATATAATAATGCTTATATGATTAGAATTTTTCACTGTAATGCTTAACATGTAAACAAATTTATTTTGTGAAAACACAGCTTTTTTCTCCCTTTATTTTATTTTATCTTTTTGAGACAGGGTCTCGCTATGCAGTTCAGGCTGGCCTTGAGCACACTTTTGTGACCCAGGCTGGTCTCGAACTCACACCGATCCTCCTGCCTCAGCCTCCCAAGTGCTAGGATTGCAGGTGTGCACCACCACACCCGTCTTCCTTCCTTTAATGACAGTATAAGCTTGAAGAAGTCCTCGCAGGGGCCAGTGGTGACCAAACTTGTTGGCTGATTGCCAGAAAGGGCCACATAGCCCCGACCAACCTCTCCTGACGAAAGGACCCTCAGGGCACATTTAGCCCAAATTCCTGCTGCATGACCTGAGATGGTGTAAAACCAGCTTGTGACAAGCCGTGAGTACAGAGGGTGACACCTGCCTATGGGCCTTCCCTTCAGAGCCACCCTGAGTACAGCCAGCTTCCCGGTCTTTACTTGCAAAGCAAATTTAAACTTGGAAGTGAGTTGAGACCATGGATCTCTACAGCAATCAACTGTGTTCAGACAAAAGCAGTCTTGCTTAAATGTTTTTCTAACAGTTGTGAAATGTCAGGTGTTGGAAGAGCACTGGGTAGGTTTGACTTTTTTTTGAGACAGGGTCTTGCTATGCAGTTCAGGCTGGCCTTGAGCTCACATTGTAGCCCAGGCTGGTCTCAAACTCACACTGATCCTCCTGCCTCAGCTTCCCAAGTGCTGGGATTACAGGTGTACGCGACCACACCCGGCTGACATTTTGAACACTAACAAAGTGAAATTCATTTCAGGGAAAGAAAATACAATACAGAGAACCCAGAGGAAATGAGAAGAAGCACATAGTCCAGCAAATATGCCCTGGACCCTTTATCCTTCATCAGTCAGGGTTTTCCTTCCCTTGTTGAGCTTTTCCCTTTGGAAATCTAATATCCATGAGCAAAGAAGGAGCCATAATCATCCCAATACAATTAACTTCCATTGTGATTGATGGATTGATTGATCAATTGATTTAGAAATTCTGAAGATGGAATCCAGGGCTTTGTGAATGCTGACCAAATTTTCTGCCACTGAGCTACACCCCAGTGCAAGATTAATTTTTAGAATTCTTATGGTCTAGTTTACTGACACTTGGCCCAATTTACATCAGGTTCTTAAGCAACGCACCCATGCTGGTGTAACAAGGTCCAAGCTGTTGCCTAACAAAGGAGGCTGGTGAGGAAATGTGTTTTCCTCAAAAGCCTCAGAAAGAAGTTTGGGTGTGGTGGTGCAGGCCTATACTCCCAGCACATAGGAGGCTGAGACAGGAGGATTGCTGAGAGTTTGAGGCTATTCCAGGCTACAAAGTGAATCAAGGCCAGCCTGGACTACATAGTGAGAACTTGTCTCAAAAAGATGAGAAAAAAAAAAAAAAGACACAAAAAGTATCACTAAGACCAGGAATATAGCTCAGCAGCACAAGTGCCTGCCTAGCAAGTGCAAGGAATTGAACTCACAATTCCCAATATGCCCTCCAGTATGCCCTCCCACCCCACAATCCTACAGACTACTGTCCTACAGACTGCCTGTGCCAGTCCCAGCATACTTCTTTCTAACCATGGCACATTAGCCATGTGAGGACTTTACCCACAATTCTTTTGGTTAAGAGATCCAGACAGCATGGTACTTCCACATGGCTTTGTCAAAACAAGGCACAATAACAGAAAGAATCAGCCTCACGCAGAAGGGCACTTATGTGAGTAAAGGAAGCAAGAGGGCAGTGAGGGACTACACTCATTCTGTCTACGACAATTTTCTCTCTCAAAAATTCCTACAAGAAAAGCCGGGCATGGTGGCGCACGCCTGTAATCCCAGCTCTTGGGAGGTTGAGGCAGGAGGATTGGTGTGAGTTCAAGACCAGCCTGGGCTACAAAAGTGAGCTCAAGGCCAGCCTGCACTGCATAGTGAGATCCTGTGCAGAAAGAAAAAAAAAATTCCTACAAGACCTAACTCACCCTATGAGACCAGCATCAACCTCTTTGTCAGGACAATCAAGACTAAATTACCTCCCTCCAGTACTACCCTTCACTACCACCAAGTGAGCACCAGGCTCCAGAACAGGAACCTTTAGGGGACAGATCACATTCTACCTACAGCAGCACCTATCTGTTTCTATAGAAGTCTGCTGGAGTTCTGGTAGGGATTCAGTTGAATTAGCAGAACAGTTTGGAGATTATCTCACCTTAGCAATGAGTAAGAAATGCTCTTCCCAGTATTTAGATCTTATTTAATTTCTTTCTTTCTTTCTTTCTTTCTTTCTTTCTTTCTTTCCTTCCTTCCTTCTTTTTATTTTTGGTCTTTTTGAGACAGGGTCTCGCTTTGCATTTCAGGCTGGCCTTGAGCTCACTTTTGTAGCCCAGGCTGGTCTCAAACTCACACTGATCCTCCTGCCTCAGCCTCCCAAGTGCTGGGATTACAGGTGTGTGCCACCATGCCTGGCTTATTTAATTTCTTTCAACAATGCTTTGCACTTTTCAGAATACACATTTTGAACTTCCTTTATTTAACTTATTGCTAGATTCTTTGGTACAATTGTCAATGAAACTGTTTTCTTAATTTCATTTTTAGATTGTTCATTTTAAGCCTGTAAAAATGATTGGTTTTGTGTACAGATTTTTTTTTATTATTATTATTTTTTTTTTTGTCTTTTTGAGACAGGGTCTTGCTATGCAGTTCAGGCTGGCCTTGAACTCACTTTTATAGCCCAGGCTGGTCCCGAACTCACTGCGATCCTCCTGCCTCAGCCTCCCAAGTACTGGGATTACAGGCTTGAGCCACCATGCCCAGCTTGTGTATTGATTTTGTATCCTACAAATCTGCTGAACTGTTATCACTTCAGCGTTTATTCTCATCATCCTTTAGTACATTATTTAGGGTTTTCTTTTTAATGAGCACAATATATTTATTAGGGGAAAGAAAACTCCTGCCCAAGAGAGGGACAGGACAGGGGATCCTGAGCAGGTTGTCCCCTTATTTAGGGTTTTCTGTGTGAAACATCATACTATTGCCTGTAAACAGAAATGGCTGTATTTTACAATTTGGGTGCATTTTATTTCTTTTCATAGCCATCTATTCCAATTCAAATAAATGAACAGTAGGATTTAGAAGAGCACAATCCCCACCCAGAAGAGAGAAAAAAAGGGCCTAGCAGTGAATATATGTATCATGGAGAAGGCGGGAGGAAGAGAAGCAGAGCCACCCATATGCTTGGATTATAGACATGTGTCACTGTGGCTGGCTTAGTCTGTCACCTTATTGACAGGAAGAAGTTTCAGGATTTAGTTGCACAACAGCATGAATATATGTACTTACTGTATGGCCTAGGGTAGTCATGAACTCATTGTGTAGCCCAGGCTGGCTTCAAACTTGCAGCAGTTCTTCTCAGTGTTAGGATTACAGGCAAGCTGAACATGCTCAGTAGAGCTATACAATTGAAATACTTGAATAATGATAATTTTATGTCAGTGTATGTGTGTGTGTGTGTGTGTGTGTGTGTGTGTGTGTTGCTGGCAACTGTACATGCCAGGCAAGTGGCATGTTCTAATGTAAATAACCCCCAGCCAGTATACTTCTGTTTCCTAGTTGCCCAGGTAATAGTTGCAGTTCCTCCTCCATGGTCCTACCTATGAACACCATCGCACTGATGATTAGGTCTCAATATATGACTTTAGGAGGACACAAATATTCGGATCACAGTACAGTGTAAATGTGAGACAAGTAGAAAAGGCGCTCCAAAGTGGTGTCCTTTGCCAGCGGTGGTGGCACATGCCTACAACCACAGACAGTTGGGAGGATCGCAAGTCTGAGATCAGCCTGGGCAACTTAGAAAGACCCTATCTCAAAATAATTTTTTAAAAGAGATGTGAGAAACCCTGGCTTCAACTCCCCATATGGCACAAAAAAGGGTGACTTTGTGGTCATGTTTTATGTTGCTATAGGAAAATGCTCAAGGCTGGGAAACTTCTAAAGAATATTATTTTGCTTATAGTACAGAGGCTGAAAATCTAAATAGCATGGAAAGGATTGGCATCACGGCAAGAGCATGTGTGAGAGGAGACGCCACATGTGTTACAATCTATGTTGCGATTCCTTCTGTAGCCTTAAGGCACTACAAGTGGGACCTCTGGAAAGTGGTCATATTATGGATTTATAGTTATTTGGCTGTTAGCAGGCTGAGCCTGATTGAACAGGTGGATCTCTGGGGCCTGACCTGGATGGTTATATCTATTTCTGGGCTTTGACTCTTACTGCCTGCCAACAAGCTGTAAGAGCACTTTCCTTCCTGTGGTGGACTGCTAACTGGTGGTCATTGTGTTGTATCCAGTTTAACTTAACTAGCGTCATGCTGGGTATGAGAGGCCCACCTCGGGATTGTTGCCAGCAGCATAAGAGGCAGAACTAGAGAAACTGTTGGGAGGCTGTTAGGGAAGCTGTTTGGAGGAGTTATTGGAGCTGTTGGAAACTGCTGGTTCTCTTGGGCTATTCTGTTGGAGGACCTTGTCATACTGCCTTTCCTGATGACCTTGGCTGTTCTTGTCAGAGGAGGAGCTTGGGACCTCATTATCTCTGAGCATGGCTGTGGTTCATTTTGGGGAACTCTGGTACTCACCTTAAGCATACGTTCCTGGCTCCAGAGGGGACAGTGGTGCACTGTTCCATCTCCTGGAGAAGCTTGTCATGTTGGCTTTCCTGATGGGAACTCAGCTTTTCTCATCATCTGAGGAGCTTGGGACCTCAGAGGATGGCTGAGGATGGCTGCAGTTCTTTTAGGGGGAGCTCTGGTACTTACCTTGAGTGTTGCTTCCTATCTTCAGTTTAGATCCCTTGGCCTGCTAACACAGATCCTTCATCCCACGGGCATATCCTTCCTATCTTCCACCACTGACCTTTGAGCTTTCCCAGCACAGATCTTGAAACAGGCCTGCATGACACATTGTTGTTGGCTCTAGGCCTCCAATTAGACTTGTGGAAGGCACTGTCATGAGCTCTCAGTCTTTAGCTGGACCCACATGGGCCATTACAGTGAGATCCAGGCCCTCAGCTGAATTCTTTGGTCTTCAGTGTGTAGACAGATTTCCTGCACTGTTTGGAGCCGGCAAGATAGCTCAGCGATCTAAAGGATCTGCTTAGACAATCTTAGGCAACCACAGGGACTGCAGTTCGATCACTGGTACCACATCCTGCGCCAGCCTCAACCCCAGGGCAGGCTGAGCTGGCCATAACATAAATAAAGTTAAAAAAAAAAAGATTTCCTGCACTCTCTATATATGATTGTTTGGGTGATTCATTTTAAAATAATTTTTTTTTTTTTATGGCCTGCTCAGCCTGCCCTGGGGGTGGGGCTGGCACAGCATGTGGTGCTGGGGATCAAACTGCAGTCCCTGTGTTTGCCTAAACTTGCCTAAGAAGGCACTTTAGACCACTGAGCCATCTCCCCAGCCCCAAATTATAAAATAATCTTATAAAATATATGTTCTGTATTGTATTGTTCACCTTGCAAAACCCCAAGTTATGACACTTCTGTACTTTGCCTCTGCTGTACAGTCCTCCCTTGGAGCCAGTGGATTATGGACTGAAACCTTTACAAATAGAGCCAAGATAAATTTCTTTTTTTAAAATTTGTGGACATTCTATGTAAATGGATGCACCTTCACATCATGCTTTTACATGAAATAAATTGGGCACACATGTGCAAATACCACATGGTTTATCATGTGAGAAACCAAAAATGTAAACAAGGACCAAAATACAAAATAGATATTGTGAAATAGGGGAAAAATTGTTCAAATGAGAAGAAGATCTAGGGAAGGGGAAGAGGAGAAAGAAGGGGAAAAGAAAAAAAAGGAGAAAAGAAGAAAAATGTGAAAAAGCTTTTGTAAGTAATAATAAGAAGAAGGCTGGCAAGATGGCTCAGGGGTCTAAAGCACCTGCTTAGGCAAGCTTAGGCAACCAGAGGGACCATGGTTCAATCTCTGGCACCACATGCTGTGCCAGCCTCACCCCCAGGGCATGCTGAGCTGGCCATAACATACATACATACATACATACATACATACATACATCACTCAGATGAATGCAGGGCTTGCCCCCTTGTGCTCTGATAATTACATTTTTCTCCTTTTCATTACATTTGAACACATCTATAAACATAGAGATAGCTTGAGGGAAAGCTCTCGACTATTCAGTGGTTCCCTCTGAGTAATAGGATTTAGGGAAATTCTTACTTTCTTCTTTCCACTGTTTTGTGCTGTCTGCATTTTCTCTGCAAGCATGTATTATATGTATAATTTTTGAAACACTATTTTTCATTTTGGAAGGAAAAGAGTATCTTAGGGAAAAAAACACAAATTCACAGGGAACAAAAACCATGTTTTATATGCCTCAAGGAATTGTAAACCCTTTATGTGACAGTTCAGGTTAAGGGTAGTTTACTGAATCACAGCTGAAAGGTATAAAGTGTGACTATAATGGATATCTATCACATTACTTCACATTCAGCTCTGAATGCCATGTGTTCATGGAATAGTTACCTACATTGAAAAAGAGCTGTATTACCTGCATCAAAGTCTCAAGACAGGTGAGACAGCTCTGGCTATGCCTACTTTACAACAAGGGACAGAGAAGTGGAGTTTGGCAGTGACATAATTTAGACCCAAGTCTCTTGATATCAAACTTACTCATGTTCCAAGATACCTAATATCTCTGCCTAGTTTTCAAAAGATTACTATAAAAGGGGCCAGTGAGATAGCTCAGCAGACTAAGGCACCTTCTTAGGCAAGTGCAGGGGCCAGGTTCGATATCCGACATCACATGCCACACAGGCCGTGCCCCTGTGTTCACTAAGCCAGAGACCTGGTGCTGGGGAGGCTGAAAACAAGAGGATCACTATGAATTCAAGCTGCATAGCAAGACTCCATACCAAATACATGAAAAGATTATTATAAAATGAAATATAGCTAACAGTATTATTGTCAACATATTCTAGGAACCACCTGAGAGCTGATGGAGGTCCCATTACCTGAGAGAAGTGATCCAAAGCTGGGGAAGACTCCTTTCTTCTTTGAAGCAGTCATCATCCTGGATAAGGTCTTCCACTCTAAAGGGCCATGGCTACCCTCGGCAACACCCAGTGGAAAGAAGGACAGATTCAGCCCAGAAAGAGAATGCTAGGGAGCTGAGAGAGGCAACTGCAGGCCAGGCCAGTCACCTGTGGCACATGAGAATTGGAGCTGTCACAGGGTCCCAGGGTCAGCCACTCCTCCCCTCCCAGGCTCTCTCTGTAACACCCTCACTGATGGGTATGTCACCATGCAGGAGCCAGGGAAAGTACCAGGGAATTGGAGAAATGTTCAGTGTAACAGAGAACCTAAGCTGGCCAAGGTCAGCCGTGCAGTCCCCGAGGTAGCTTACTGCAGCACCTGAAATAGTCACAACCCTTTACTTGCAACCTCTTGCCTTCCCATCCACTTGAACATTGCCAGTAATTCCTTCAGGCCCAAAGGCTGAGGTTTCCTTCTGCTGGGAAGCACATAGATACATATTACTTATGTCTGCCTCCCAGAAGGGCCTATTTTCAAGAAGCATGCTGAACAACACCTCCTCCTTTTATCCCCCCAAATTTGGATGTTTATTTATACTTTGTGCATCTCGAAAGCTTGAAGACAAGGATGTTTGAGCAAGAAGTTAACAACTGCCCATAACCCTGCCTGTTTTAGTCACTGAAGATCAAAGGGTGAAATCCTGATGGCCAGCTTTGAGAGGCTTGTCATTTGCTGAGGAAGTGCCACATTTGCTCTTTTCCATTGCTTTCTTTTCTTGGGGAAGCTGGTGACACCAACTCAGCCAATAATCTTGTTTCCTCTTGAGTGCAACAGAAACGGCTGTCACACATCTGGAAGTTCGTGTAAATTATAGCCCCCACATTGCACTTCTTCATAAGCAGCACTTTCCAACATTCATGAGCAGATTTAATGATGTCAAGAACAAAGCCTTGGGGTGTGGCGTGTGTGTGTGTGTGTGTGTGTGTGTGTGTGTGTGTGTTGGTACCAGAAATCAAACTCAGGACCTTACACTTGCCAGGCAGGCACTTGTGCCACTGAGCTATATCCCCAGCTCCAAAAAGCCTTGTTTTTAAGATGAATTCTGTTTTTTGTTTTTTTTGCTGGACCAAAGTTTGAACTCACAACCTTGCACTTGCCAGGCAGGCATTTGTGCCACAGAGCTATCTCCCCAGCCCCAAAAAAAGCCTTGTTTTTGAATTCTCTATTAAAAGCAAATTGTTTTCTGGCTTCCCCTTCAGCACCTTATAAAATTTCAGCCAATGGATGGTAGCTTCCATGTACCATGGCTTGAACTTCTTGACATTATCAACATCAAGAAACCCAGCCTTGGGGCCGGCGAGATGGTTCAGTGGTCTAAAGCACCTGCTTAGGAAAGCTCAGGCAACTGCAGGGACTGCAGTTCTATCCCCGGCACCACACGCTGCACCAGCCCCACCACCAGGGCAGGCTGAGCCAGTCATAAAATAAGTAAATAAAGAAACAAATAAGCAAACAAATAAATAAAAAAAATAATAAAAAATAAAAAAAAAAAGAAACCCAGCCTCAGTATCATTCACATTGATAGCGATCAATTTCCAATCTGTTTCACCTTGATCAGTGAGAGCCAAGGCGCCAAGGATCTTCATGGGGACAACCTCTCCTTGGGAAAGAACCTCTTTTGAGCCTATTTCACAAACATCAGTGGCATCGTTATCTCTGCAGCAGCCATGTGGCTATCTCTATGATGAGGATCTTCCCAAATCGATGGAGGGTGCCCTAATTCTATACATAACCTGTGTGAGGGCAGACAGTGACCATATAGCAGGGTTTCTCACACTTGTGTCCTGCTTAATAGAATTCAGGGGTTCTTCTGTGGCTATCTCCATTTTAGCATTCAACCACTGAAGCACTTCTAGGACCCGATGAAGCAAATTCTCATCGTCATCACTTCTTGCTTTCTTGGCAGCAGCGCCTTTTTTCCTTTTCAGCATCAACCTTGATAAGCGTATCAGGGAAAGGGGAAGTGAATGATCAGCTGCGTGTGCAGTGACCAGCTGTGTTGTTGAGGAAGACGTGGAAGCCCTGCGAGCTGGCCCGCTGCGCTCCTTGGCATCAAACCCAGGTAGATGCCCCAGGCCCAGCGCCCCCCATGTCCCCCAGCAACACTCGTTTTAACAAAGAGCTTTAAAAGATCTTGCAATGAATCAGATCCTAGGAGCCAGTTTTTAAACTCATTGTCTGATTAATTATGGATCTTACTCTTTTAATCTTCCATGGTTATACAACTGAATTGTCAGTGACAATTGTCTGATGTAATACTCTCCTTCTGAGATAGTTTTGTGCTAAGATTGTTAGCAGACAGGTGACTAAGCATAAAGACTATTTCCTAGCCTTCATAGCAAGGTGTGGCAAGGGAGTCTAACCACTGGAATGTTAAGGAGAAGCGTTCTGCAGCAGCTTG
>PVKN010034889.1:0-11743 GCA_004027915.1 Capromys pilorides
GATTGAGTATATGATTAAAGAAGGTGACCATTTACTCATCAATAAGTACAAGAAAGGTCTGCTGCAAGCAACCCAGAAACAAATTCATTATGAGAACAATATAATTTGATGATGATAGATTGAGAATGTTCTACAGATTATAATTGAAAGAACAATTTAAAACATTGCCTGCTTCTTTTACACTTTTTCTTGTAGTTTTTATATCTGATATTTAATACCTTGTGATATAACTACTTATTTAGTTGCTTATAGATGATTACAGCAATTTTTTGGAGTGGGCAGGACTGGGGTTCAAACTCACAACCTTGCACTTGTGCCGTGGAGCTATCTCCCCGGGCCCCTGATTACAGCAATTTAAAACAAATACATTAATATACTGAGCTTTATGGAATGATAAACTGTTATTAATTTTGAAACTATTCTTAATATCTTTTAAAAGATTATTGTTCATTGATAGGACATAATGACACACATCTGTAATCCTAACACTTGGAAGCTGTATAAGAATCATCACTTAAAGGGCACACTGGACTACATTGTAAGTTCAAGGATGGCATGGACAACATATTGAAGTTTATCTCAAAAGTAAAAAAGAAAATATACTGTGTATTATGTCTTTCACTAAGTCAAAACTTTAATTTTTACAATGCCAAATTTATAAATATTTTTCTTTCTGTTCATTATAAAAACTTAGTAGTGTTATGACCCCACTACTCAATAATTATTCACGCATATTTTAGAGTTGGCTACCTGTATGGAATTCGTTTTTGTTGGCTAAAAGATTGTGCTAAAACTTTGAAGTCACCAAATTTAATTAGTGACAATTTTATGGGGAAATTACTACGTGTCTCTTTAAAAGCTATTCTATTTCACCACAGATTATGATTTTTGACTCTGAGCACGTGCTTGTAGCCCACTTTTCACCTAAGTCATGACTGGCCTCAGGAGAGGAGGGGGTCATATGTTACATTTGTAGCCCATCTCTGCCACTGTGTTGGTGAATGCTCTTCAATGAACCAGGTAAGCTCTCTGAGTTTCATTCTTTCCTCTGAAAACAGAGTTGTTGCACTAAGCTCTGAGAAGCCTTCTAGCACTAAAAATTCACAAGCATGAATTCTTTTCTCATTTTAAAATTTAAATATTATACCAAGCAATGAATCTTTCTTTTTCCATACATAGCAAATAGTACTTAAAAGGATTTAAAAAAAAATTGAAGCATGTTGTAGGGAAGAAATCAAATTTATTAAGTACCTATTTGTTTCCAGGCACTATGTATATATTATTTTACTTGATCTACATGACAAACTTTTGTAACCCCATTTTATAAACATGGAAACTGCAGTTCACTGAAGTTAAGTGACGTTTCTGGGGTCACTCTACTAGGATAGGGTAACCTTAAATAGGGTAACTTGAGATGTCATCTAATCTTCATGATGTAGATATTATAGGATCATTTTCTTTAGCTGTTATATTGCTAAATTTATTAGTATTCTGAATCCTTTTTATAGTGAGCCCTTCCTAGTCCTCATCACAGCCCAGGAAGTTTGTATTTCTAATCCCATGGAAAAGCTACTGGAATTGTAATGAGTTAATTTCCAATCTACCACTTTCAGTGCAACCCACAGCATAAATAAAGACACAATAATAGATCCAAAATGGTGGGGATGATCAAGAGGATCCCAAGTTCAGTCACAAGGATGACTATCTAGAACAAAGGCCTTTAGTCAGGATAGAACCCAGATTTTATTTATTTGAGAAGAAGAGAGTGGCTTGAGAGTGATTGACTGTGAGAGTGGTGGGAAGTACATTGATGTCATGAGCTGGGCTGGGTAGGAGGCCTGCGTTTACCTCTGTGATATGCAGAGGATATGCAGAAAGAGTAATATGCATGACACATCTGAGGTAGCGTCTAATATTTTGGGGTTCATGCTTCAACTCTGATATGTAATCTTTGAAGCCTCAGGAAGTTGTAACCTTCATCTCGAGGCTGGATCCCACCAACAGCATAGAGCACTGGCTCTTCATCCCGTCTTGAACTGGTACACACTAGAAAGCCGCAGGTGGAAGGTCCAGGGCAACACACTTGCCATCTTCTGAGACTACCACCAGCACCACAGCTAGACCAATATGCATTGCTTAAAGCCAACTGGGGGGATAAGGAAAAGTCCTAGCTAGCTCTGTACGTATCAGAAATAGGGTCAGGCTCAGCTGAAATGGAAACAATTGCTCCTCGTTCAAGGAGAGTTGTCAAGGTGTTCTGCTACTTATATATTTTTAAAATTAAAATAGAGAAATCATTAAAGTGATTGCCCCTTATCCCAGTTATTCAACCTCAGTTAACAACGTGTGTCAGTTAGCTCTCATCACTGTAACAAAAACAAACAAACAAACAAACAAAAAAACAACAGAGAAAATCACTTGTAAAACGTAAGGTTCATTTTGACTCACGGTGTCAGGGATTTCAGTCCATGGTAAGTTGGCTCCGTTGCCTTTTTGACCTGTAGTGAGGCAATGCGTTTATGGTGGGTGAGCATAATGGAGTAATCCGTCCACCTTAGGGGAATAGGGAGGCAAAGGAAGACAGGAAAGGACTAGGGTGCCAGCATCCCCTTCAGGGACATGGCTGCATGACTTCACTTTTGCCCAGTAAGTTCCATCACCTCACAGTACAGCCATAAACTGGCAATTAAACATTAACACATGAATCTCTGGAATATCCTTATCCAAACGCTGATAACACTATTATTTGTTTCTTGTTTGTTCTTGCAGAGGTTTTCTATGTACGTATATTTAAACATGACCATTTCCCTCCTTCTACTTTATATCCTATTGGCTATGTTATTATTTAACATGATAGCATTTTTCAGTCTACCATAAAGAAAAATTCATTCTTTTTCTAAACAGAGTTGTTCGTTGTGTGGATATACCACATAATTCATTTAATTCATTTTCTACTTTAATAACATTTATGTTATTTAGTTGTGTTTTTCTTAGTATAAATGATGATATCATGAAAAACCTTGTAGATATTATCATTTCACACATGCTTACATATATATAGCATAACATTCCAGAACGTCCACTTGTAATATTGATAGACATTGATAAATTGTCTCCATATGATATTTTTCAGTTCACAATTATATCAACATTACACATAATACCTGTTCCCCCAATTGTGTCAAATGAGATTGCTGTCATAGTTTTTAATGTTTGCCAAGCTGCCAAGCAGCTACATGGAAGATGAATTCTCAAGGTAGTTGTAATTTGCACTTTTTTTTATTGCGCGATTCAGATCTTTTCCTTTAAGGTTTTTGTGTTTCATTTTCAGTGATCTATCTGTTAACAATCATATCATTTGTCCATTTTTCCATTTTGCTACTGACCCTTTTCTTGATATTACTAAGGGCTGTTAAATATTATAAAAAGCTTAGAATAAATAAAACAAAATTTCATAATATAGTCAATGTATTGCATTCTGTTATCTTTAAAGGAGTTGCTCGGAGTACAAGATATGGGCCAAAAATTTCTCTAGTTGATATTAGCACAAATGTTCCTTTTCAATGAACTAAGAGACACTAATAGTATAACTCACTTGCATTTTTTACCATTTCCCTACTGTCCTTTGCCCTTTCGCTAATCTTAGTTTCTTTTTCCTTTGAACAGTTCCTTCTCATTTCATATTTATTATACATTTTAGAATTTATTTCCTCTTTCAGTTGCAGAGGAACATTTACATAAATGAAAATGTAAGTAAAAATTAGTTCTCTGAATTTCAAGTACTTTCCCTTAGTTTATTATTTGTGTTGTGACTTAAGAAAATAGAAGTAATTTAGCATTTTTGATTAATTTTTAAGACTTTGTTACAGCAAGCATTGGATTTAGAGTTTAACTGAAATATGGTGCATGTATGGAACCAACACTTTACAAATGTCAAACCATGAATCTCAATATCATTTATTAAGTGGCTCATCTTACAATCATTTTTGTCACATAAATTTCTTTATGGACGTGGGCATCAACGTTTGGACATTATGTTTTGTTCCTTTCAATTGTCCATTTATGAACCATTACTGTTTTGGCTTGAGTTGCTGAAGTTGGATAAAATGTTGATGTAGTTGTCAGAATTTTTTTCTAATGTTTCATTCTCCATAATGTTTTAAAGTGATTCTTGTTTTGACACTAAAAATCATAAAGTGAATCAGCATTCTACATATTCTGTATAGAAATAGTTGATTTTCTAACTGATCAAAATTTTGTCTTTCAAAATGGGGCACTTATTCGAATTGAATGGATAGCCTATTTACATTGCAAAGAGTACATGGTAATAATTACCAAAGTCAACTATTTTAATGAATTGAATTGTTTAAGGTAAGGAGGTGCACAAGGTAGAAGTCTTGCTGGGTTATTGCGGGACTGAAGTAAATAAGATGGAATGATATAAATTAATACATATAAATTAAATTATATAAAAATTAATATATATTAATATATGCAATTAATGTATCAGTCCTTCGAATCCACTGGATAATATTTGAGTTCCAGTGGCATAGGGAAGGTGGTATTTTTCACCTATACGCATGCCTTCCCACCTGCTTTTCTTAAAAAGTGATAATGCTGTCCCTTAATTGAGAGGTGAAGTATGTTTATAACTCTTTCACAAGGAAGACATTTTTAACTGCTTTGTCATCACAACATGGTGCAAGTGATTCTGGGGTGAAGGCTACAGCTAAGATATAATGCATACTGTGGCTTCTGCCTAGTTCTGCCTAGTTCTCTTTCTCTCTCTTGAAATTCTTTAGAAACATACAGTTACCATATTGTGAAGAATCCTAGGACACATGGAGAGACCAATTGTATTGGTCTCAATTAATCCTCACTCAAGTAAATAAAAAAGTCGTCACATGATTCTAGTCCCTAGGATTTGAGGTTTTCAGCTTAATATAGAAAATGAAGCAAAAATAAGGCACCTACAATGTGACTGGTGTAAATCTTAACTCACGGAAATGTTGAAAGATGGAAAAAACTCTCTTTGTTGCTTTAAGCCACTAAGTTTGGAGATAGTTTGTCACACAGCAATAGACAATTGTTACTGTAAGCAGAAGCTTACGGTGATTACATATAGAGAAAACATGATTGAAACAAGGGCTTTGTAGGGCTGATGGGTATAGCTCAGCAGACTAAGCGCTTGCCAGGTTTGGTCCCTGGCACCGCATGCTGTGCCAGCCCTGCCCTTGGGTGTACTGAGCTGGTGATGGTGTCTGGGTATGGTGGCACGTGCCTGTAATCCTGGCACCAGGGAGGCAGAAATCAAGAGGATCAGTACAAGCCTGGGCTGCGTAGTGAGACCCTGCATAAGAAAAAAAAGAAAAGACAGAAAGAAAGAAAAAGAAAGAAAGAAAAAAAGAAAGAAAGAAAGAAAGAAAGAAAGAAAGAGGAAAGGCTTTGTGAGACAGGCACTAGTAGATTGTTCTGACACAATGTAGGGAAAACTACTAGGCCTATTCTCCCTTATAATCACTTCTGAGCACTGAAGCATTCTGACATTGAGGAATCCAGTGTATATCCTGGTATGTGTGAAACACTAGGCTTTGGTGACCAATAGAAGCCCTGGAACCAGGGCAGAGACAGAATGAGAACGTGATGCTCAATGGGAGACAGATCATTCGGAGCAGTTTCAGTGGAGAGTGAGTTATGAGTTTTCAGAGCACAGGTAAGATATCTTCTGGACATACCTAGACTTATTTTGTGGTTTGGAGTCATAAGTGTGGAAAGATTTGATGAGATCTTTAAAATTTATATGCATAAGAGAGAATAATGGATTAGTATAATTTGTTTCATAGGCTGAGCCAGAATGAATAAATCTGGATTACAAAAGAATAGATTGGACAGCTTATCTGTTGAGAGGGAGGAGTGTAGCCTTCAGAATCTTTGGTCAGCCGAGGATTTACTCTTTCACTTGTGTGATGATAAATTGATACTGGGATTGTCACCCAACACATTTGATCTCTCCATGTGGTCTTGGATTCTTCACAATACGGTAATGATGTGTTTCTGAGAATACAAATTTCAAGAGAGAAAATCAGGCAAAAGCTCTAGTGTACATTACGTCTTAGCCTCCACTCCAACGCTACTTCTACCATGTTGTGATGACAAAGTAGTTAAAAAAATATCTTCTCAGTAAAGGGATCACAAACATACTTCACCTGTGCATTGAGGAATGCCGGTGTCATATTATACAAAGAGTGTGTGGGATGAGTTGAATACAGGTGCAGTTGTCTTTGAAAATGCAATCTGCTTTGCTGACTCCTGTAGTCTCTCTGGCCTCTAGGCTCTTTCTAACAGACATAAAGAAATCCTGCTTGCTCAATGAGTTTGTTACCCACACTGGGAAGTGATACAGAACCTATCTATATAACTGCAACAACTGACCTATGGCACAAACTTCTCATTTAAGCAGTCATTAAGCAATTTTTGTCTTGTTGGCTGTTGGAGGAAACGACCTGACTGCACCTAAAATGAATCCACTTTTCTTTACTAACACAGATAGAAGTCTTTTCCAGTGCCCTTGTGCTCTCTCCCTGATTTCAGTCACTATCTTTGTTTGAGGAATTCTCGGGGGAAATAGTACTGAAGTAAGAGGATAAAGAAAGAAAAAGAAAAAGGGAAAGGTTGTGGATGAAACTGTGGGGTGGCTGTGGAAAAGAACTTCCACACTAACACAGCACCGAGGAAAGAGCAAGGGGAGAGTTTGCAAGAGGACTGTGATGAAAAGTGTTTGCCATTTTAACGAAGGGGCTGAGAGTGGAGAAAACGTAAGAGAGATGTTACTGAAGAACTCTCAGAGCGCAATGGGAGGAAGTTACACTAGAAGATAAGCTTCATGAAGTCAGGAACCTTTCTCTGTATTGTTTGTTACCATAATTAGCATCTAGAACAATGCATGGTACATACGAGACCCCTCATAAATATTTATTAAATAAATAAAGGTGTGAAAGGAATGAAGGGATAGATTAGAGAGAATAAGCAATAAAAGAGGGTGTAAAATCAATAATAGAATGACAAAGCATTATAGACTTCTTTTGTTTTTTTCTTTCTTTTTGTGGTACCAGGGACTGAACTCAGGACCCTGCTCTTGCCAGGCAAGCACTTATTCTACCGAGCTATCTCCCTGGCCCCAAACTTGTGAAACATTTTTTTTGGCTGGTTGAGGCTACCTTGAGGGCAGATCTCATGCTCCTTGTGGGGTTGGCAATTGAACCGTGGTCACCTGAAAGACTTTGTTGAATCATGTGCTTTAACCAACTGAGCTACCTGGCAAGCCCCCAACAGAGCATAGTAAATGATAGAAAAGAGAAGGGTGGTAGTTGGAGGGGCTCACAGAGGCAAGAGATTAGTTGGGTAAGTTGGTTTGCTGATGTATTAGTTATGATTTGATTCACTTTTATGTGAAAGAAAGTCAATAACAGGAGTTGCTAAAACGAAAATTTGTTTTTCTCACAAGAAAGAAATTCAAGACTGTAAATGGCAACAACAGAGCCTTCTGAATTATAAGCACTTCTTCCTTGGGTGTTATCCTCATGTTCTGTGGTAACATTTTTCTGAAAAGGCTTCCTTAATTCCACCTCAACCCCTTAGTCAGGGAAATTGTGTTGATCTTTAGGATGTGGTGGAAATTGTATTTTAAGACTTGTTAGTGCTGGCCTTAAAAAGATTAGCTGCATTTGAAACCCATTCTTCGTACTTGGAGGGCTTTTGTGATTGACAGCTCCAATAGCTCCACCTGACAGTAATAGCTGTGTCATGTAACTGGTCCACTTTGGATGTTCCCATCTGGTTGAGACCCTAGATTACAGTCCCAAGTGACACAAGGAGAACCACACAGCCATTCCTAGTCAGCTATAGAATCATTAGGGACAATAAAATGGCTGCTGTTTTGAGCCACTAAATTTTGTGACACACAGATAGTCAGTGAGGGAATCCCAGTAACACAGCAAGGCAGACCCAGGTAGACACACCTGGAACAGGTAAATCAGATGAACCAGCAGTGCTTTGGTGCATGGACAGGCCGAATAGAAGGGGGCAAGTGAAACCATCGTTCTTTCCCTTTAAAAAAAATCATATATATGCCTGGGCTTGGAATAATCCTAGCAACAAAATACCAACCCTAACCCCCATATCTAGGCACCAAAGTCAGCTGTATACCCAGCACAAATCCCACAGGAAAGCTGGACAGAGTATATGACACATTTCTGAAATCAGACTGGGGCTTACTACAAAACTGCAAACACTAGAGGAATTTTACTCAATTTGTTTCATTGTTGTTCCTTTTTCTGCCTGGTAGAGGTGTTTTTTTTTTCCACTTAGTTTAATTTGGTCTTGTTCTTAGGATTTTTGTTCTCTGTTTTTAGTTTCTCTTCCCTTCTCTGCTCTTTTTCTCTTCTCTTCTCTTTGTTTTGTTTTTATTTTTTCTTTAATGACTTAGATTTATTATCTTCCTTTATATTTTCATTTACTTATTTTTTATTTTTATTTTTGGCAGTACTGGAAATTGAACTCAGGACCTTGCCCTTGCCAAGTGAGCACTTACTCTACTGAACTATTTCCCCATCCCCTCATTTACTTATTTTCTAATTATTTTTGCCAGCTTACTAGATTTTATGATGCTTCCATATGAATAAACATTGTCTCTTCTCTCCCTGGCTCCCTCAATATCCATTTGTCTCCTCTTCCATTATTTTCCTCTTCTGTCCTCCAGTTCCCCAAAACTTGAGTGATCATCTTATGCCTCTCAGCCTTGCCCCTCTCCTATAGGACCTCACTCACCTTTCTGTCTTGCCCCTATACCTTTTAGTCACCCTTCACAACAGAGAAAAATCACTCCACTAAAGGAAAAATCATTGCATAAAGGTTGCTAGCATATCCTACATTCCGTTACACAACTGTAGAATTTTTTCCTATGGTTAAAAGTATCAGGCTAAGAGTTACAACAGTTTGTCAGTATCCAGGTCACACTGAACACTGCTGTTATTGCTAACTGCGCTACTTTAGTCAAGACATCATGCTTGACTAAATAAATTAATCAGATTTTCTTTCCTGTATGACAGCACTGTTATTGCATGGGATAATCACCATCACCATAATCCAGTACCAAAAGACTGGTGCTGAGTCCAACAGGTAGCAACTTCTCATCTTCAATACATTGGGAAGAAAGTTCTTCAAATAGACAAAAAGACCATGAACCACCTACATCTAGAAGATATAGCTATGGAACAGCTGTTTCCTAAGGAAATCTCAGTGCTAGAGGTAAGGTTATCTCTCATAACAAGTTTACAAGAATCAAAACAGAAAACAAAACAATATAAAAACTAGAAAATAGCTGATGGGAATGCAGACTGGTGCAACCATTATGGAAACCAGTGTGGAGACTCCATAAAAAATTAGGACTGGAAATTCCATTCAATTCAGCTATCCCCCTACTGGGAATTTTCCTAGAAGAACTGAAAACATGATACCATAGTGATATCTGTGCGCATATGTTTATAGCAGCACAATTTGTAATAGCCAAATCTTAGGAACCATCGAAATGGTCATCACCTGAAGAACAGTTGAAAAAGTTGTGGTGTTTTTATACAATGGAATATTACTCAGCTATAAAGAATGATAAACTAGAAGACTTCATATATAAGTGGATGTATCTTGAACATATACTCATAAGTGAAATAAACCAGACCTACATGTGTAAATATTGTATAGTCTTCCTAGTGTAAGAACTAAAACAAGAAATAAAAATGAAAAGGCATAACACAGCTGAATGGAAATCAAGAATTTAAGGATTAAACAATGAAAAGACAACAAGCAGAAAAGTTAGGAAACTTGTCAGGGTAAGAACCATGCACCTATGCACACAGGACAAATCAGACAATGGTCCTAAGAATCTCCAACAGGTTTTTGAGAGTAGCAATGTGTAAGACTAAAATCATGCTTTGATTGCATGGCATTCTGGTCTTCTAGATGTGTGTTACTTCTAATGTAATTTCAATTATTGTTATACTCTCTCTCAAGTAAATGTTTTAAAAGAAAACATAAAAGGGTAATTAATGAGAAAATGAGACAAGGAAAAATGCCATAGGA
This sequence comes from Capromys pilorides, assembly GCA_004027915.1. Lineage (NCBI taxonomy): Eukaryota > Metazoa > Chordata > Mammalia > Rodentia > Capromyidae > Capromys > Capromys pilorides. Next base: position 10,135 of record PVKN010034889.1, read on the forward strand.
TTGATCTGCTACAATTTTGTATATGCTTTGATTTCTAAATTTCTGTGTAAAAAAGTGTGCAGTTTTTTAATCACATTCTATGGGAATCTATTAGAATATCAATGATTGATGGAAAATACTGGTTCCATGTTAAGTCTAAGGCATTTAATATTTAGAAATACAGTGATGATAAGCTCAAGTACCTATGTAATAGAGTAATAGTATCACTAAGCTTCTCTTCTGGAGGGTTAAGGACTTAAGTAAGCAGACCAAAAATTAGAGAAAAAGAAGGGCTACAAGGATAGCCAATATTTTGGCCCTAGCCCTTCAAGGTCAGTGAGGACTCTGGACACAAGAGAACCTGTACTGTAACATTCTATAACTTAGTAGTATTCCAAATTTTCTGTTCAAGAAGATTATGGGGGCTACAGAGGAAAGGGATAGACAATGTACAGTGTGTCTAAGGAGGTTCACCTAGAGAGAAAACATCTTCTGAGGCTTTCACAGAGAGCAAACTGGTCAAGCAATGGCCCTGACTTATCCAGAAGGCTGACACTGACAAAAGTTCTACAAAATGCCATACACTGTTTCAAGGCAAATCCTGAGGGAATTTGACTGACCTTGTCAAATAAGAAAATTACATAGTTTGTAACATAGGTCTACTTTAACTTGGACTTAACCATCCAGCAGAAAAAGTTTAACCATGAGACATAAAAAGTAAATCCAGATAAGTATGCTGAGCTGTAAAAGGCTCAAGTCAACAGCTTCGACATTGCCAGTTCTGCTGATAACCCACTACTATTATGGAATATTGCTCTATATATACAAGTACTTTTTCTTAGTTCAATGAGAAGAAATATTTGTACTAATAGTGTCTAGAAAAGTTATCATGTCTGCATCTTGTACTCTGAACAACTACTATGAAGACAACAACATGCATTGTTTCAATTATTGTGGCTGTCCTACTAATGTGTTTTGAAACACTCTCAATGTTATTTCTTATTAAAAGTAATAAAATAAATAAATAAAAAACTAGAAAACAGAAAATGAGGGCCTGGGGAGATAGAGTTCAGAGGCATAAGCACCTACCTTATAAGTACAAGAACCTGAGTTCAATCCCCAACCCTGCCTGCCATGCCCCCAGGTGCACCTGTTTCAGTCCCAGAACCCCAAGCTCACCATGCTGGTCCTAGAACTGGGCATGGTGGTACATGCCTGTAATCCTAGTACTCAAGCCCAAACTACATAGTGAGATCCTGTCTCAAGAAAATGACCTATTCAAAAGGAAAGAATTGTTGAGGAGAAGGAAATTAGCAAGGAAAGAGATATATCTCTGTATGTAAGCAGGATGGTTTGTATAACTATACTGTGAATTAGTGCTGGTCTATGGAAAGGAGCAGGTAATGCTTCATTTGTTTTGTCTCCTTTTTCAATTCTTTGACCTTTTTCTGTTCTTAATTTCTCATATTATATTTCTTATATTATTATATAATTATATATTATATAATATATATTAATATTATATAATATAATGACATAATATAATATTATTGTGTTTCTTATATTATTACTATATTTCTTTTTTCTTTTTCTAATTTTACATACATATAGCTGGTAATATGAACAAGCA
>PVKN010034890.1:0-11745 GCA_004027915.1 Capromys pilorides
ATATCAAACAACGAAGTTGAAAATGTAATAAAAATCCTGCCAACAAAGAAGAGCCTAGGTCATGAATGGATTCACAGCTGGATTCTACAAGAAGTTTAGAGAACACCAACTCTTCTCAAACTCTTCAGTGAAACTAAAAGGGAAGCAGTTCTCCCAAGCTCATTTAGGGAGATAAATATTACTCATACCAAAACCAAAGAAGGACCCAACCAAAAAAGAGAACTATAGGCCAATCTCCCTAATGAGTATAGATGCAAAAATCCTTAATAAAATACTAGCAAACAGAATGCAGCAAATCATGAAGATTATGCATTGTAACCAAGTGAGATTCATCCCAGGAATACAGGGATGATTTAATATACACAAAACCATACATGTGGGGGACAACCCACTCAGGACCCCACCTCTTGTCCTTCTCTTGGACAGGAACTTTCTTGCCCTACTAAATATATTCTGCTCATAAAAAACATACATGTGATATACAATATCAACAGAGCCAAAGATAAAAATCACATGATTATCTCAACAATAGACTCAGAAAAACCTTCTGACAAAGTCCAAATTTATTCACAATGAAAACACTACAGAAAACTGGAATACATGGTCTTTACCTCAACCTTATAAAAGCTATCTATGACAAACCAACAGACAACATTATACTTAATGCGTGCCAAAAGAAATCACCAATAGAGTAAATAGAAAACCCATGAAGTGGAAAACAATTGTAGTACACTGTACTTCAGAGAAAGTACTCCAATATAGAACATATAAATAATTTTAAAAATTTAGGCCTTGAAAATTTAAAGACCAAATAAAAAATGAGCATCTGAAATGACTATACACTTGACAAATGAAGAGATACAAATGGCAAATAAATACATGAGAAATGCTCCACATCATTGATCATTCAAGAGATGTAAATTAAAACAGTGTTGAGGCACCATCTTACACCAGAAAGAATGGCTGTCTTGAAGAAAGAAACCAATAACAAATGCAAGAGAGGCCATGGGAGAAAAGGCTCTCACTCTTGGTGGAAGTGTAGACTGCTACAACCATCATGGAAATCGGTATGGAGATTCCTCGAAAAGCTAGGATTGGAAGTCCCATTCAAGCCAGCTATTCCCTTCCTATGTATTTTCCCAAAAGAACTGAAATCATCACATCACAGTGATGTGCACCCATGTTGATAGCAGCACAATTGGCCACAGATAATTCTTGGAAACAACCCAAATGTCCATCAGCTGAGGAATGGAGAAATAAGACATAGTATTTTTACACAATGGAGTATTATATCTATAAAAAAGTTAAATTTAGGCTTTTGTAGGTAAATGGATGTAGCTAGACACTATTGGTAAGTGAAATAAATCAGATCCACATGTGCAAGTATTGTATTGTCTCGCTAGTGTGAGAACCTGAAAGAGCAATTAAAATCTAAAAGGTGCAACAGATACTGTGAAAAGCAAAGAAATGTTTCAACAAGGAGAAAAAACAGGTGAGGAAAAGGACAAATGAAAGAAGGGAAAGAGATATATTTAGATAAATACACAGAATAGTTTGGACAATTGCATTGTCGATTTCTGCTGGTCATTTGGAAGGACCAGTTAATGTGAAAGAAATTTTTTTTACTGATTTTTTCCCTCCTCTTTTGAATTTCTTACAATTTCTTTGTTTGTTTGTTTAAACAAATCTTACATGTTTATATCTCATAATCTAAGTTAGCACCATGTTGCAGCAACCATTGTTGAATTCCTACTACTTTGTTTAGTTAAATCTTGTATCATTTCTAATGCTGTTTTTTCATCACTATTTTGCATTCTTTTTTTTATTTGCATTTTTTTGCGCTATTTTTGCATTCTTTAAAGTACAATAATAAAATCAGAACAATACACATTTCCATTTAAATCCGTTCATTCATTTTAAATAATAGTAATCATTTTATGTGATAGAAATTTCGTGCTCTTCTGCTCCTTTTTAGATATAGACTGTCTTAACCCACAGTTGCCTTGCTGTGCTATAAACAGGAAGAATTAACTTCTTCCCTCTGCTTTGGTGTCTCTTACTTTATTTCCATCTCTGTGTGCCACCTTTCTCTCTGTAGTGCCTACTCTTCCATTTTATGTTTCCAGCAGATCTACTTTTGAGTTTTCACAAATGGGTGAGAACGTGTGCTATTGTCTCTCTGTGCCTAGCTTATTTTGCTTAACAGGATGACCTGGAGGTTTAACGTGTGCTGTGGCAAGTGACATTATTACTTCATGGCTGAATAACATTGTGTAGCTGCCTCACATTTTCTTTAGCCGCTCACTCGTTGATGGAGTCTAAGGCTGTTTCCATTTCTTGGCTACGGTGCATGGTGCCTCAATGAATGCAACAGTGTGTGTATCTCTCAGGTATAATGGTTTCACCTCCTTTGTATGTATGCTCAGTAATAGAGTAACTGGGCCATGACATTGCTCTACTGTTGGTTTGTTAAGAAATTTTCACATTTTCCAAAATGTCTATGTTAACTTACAGCACCACAAAAAATGCCTAAGAATTCTTTCTTTGCATCCATTCCTGCATTTGTCATTTTTCCCCGGATGACTGTTATTCTAACTGGGATGAGATATTTGATCATGGTCTTGACTTGCCTTTGATAGGTGATTAGTGAGTTTGAGCATTTTTTCATATACTTTGCTACATATAGTTCATGGTTGATTTTTCTTTCTTTCACAACTTGGAAGTATCACCTCACTCTCTTCTGGCCTATAAAGTCACTGCTGAAGCTTCCGAAGATGCAGGGGCTCTTACATTACAGAATCAAGAGCTGATGGCGCTAGGTTGTGGTAATGGATGCTGTGGTCTCTGTGGTGCAGTATGTGGGGAGAATTGTGTCTATGTCCCTTGGGGCAAGTGCAGGGGTATCAATGCTTGTGATGTCAGAAGTTAAAGTCCCCATATCATAGGATGGGAAGAAGCCCTTCCCTGGGATGCTCAGGATGAGGGCAGGAGATGCCTGGGCCTATCATATGAGTAGCTAAGGTTATGGAGCCACAGGATGAGATGGGAACTTGTCTAGGTCCTTGGCACAGAAGTTGCTGAAGTTGGTGGTAACAATGGATTGAAGCTTGTGGAGTGCAAAAGGACATTTCTTCTAGAGGTGTGAAGATTGTGGCTCTGGGGCTTAAAGGATGGGTACCTACTTTCCTAGGGACATGCGATCCAAAAGATATATTTCCAGGTCCCAATAGACATGGACAAGAGATACTAGTGATTTTGGCACTAGAAGATGTATTCCTATGTCCAAGAGAAAAGACCTTTCATAAGTTCTCTGAGGAGAGTACGGGTAGCATTTGGGCTTGTGGTGCAGGGGTTCATGTGCGAGGGGTCTGGGATATACAGGAGACCTTTCCAGTTCCCATGGGTTGAAGAAGGGTAATGCCAAGCTTTGTAGGCTTGGTGTTTGTGGTATGGGGCCTACAAGGTGTGGATAGAAATGTCCCTCGTGCACATGGGCACATCCTAGCAGGGATGAGTCTTATGCTGGCATTTATGGTCTTACAGCTGAGGGATTTAGGTGAGGCCTTTGGATTTCAAGGAACAGGCTTATGTGATGCAGGGGCGCTTTGCATCTAGCAGTGTGGACTGGGGCGCTCTTCCAAGCTCCTGTGGGTCAGTGCAGGTGATGCAAGGGCTTGGGGCACTGACAGCCATAATCCCAGGGCCTTGGAGTGTGCTTGGAGATCTTTCTCAGCTCCAGACATGGGTGTAGCCTCGGCTTTGCAGCAGCAGCAGCCGCAGTCCCAGGGTTGGGGAGGAATTCCCCAAGTTCCCGTTGGACTATGGTCATGGAGGCTGTTGGATCTGAAGCTGCAGGAGCTTCTAGGGCTGTCCTTGCTCGTGTGGTGTATACAGGCTTCTGGAAGCAACCGGGGGCTGGCTGCTAGTCCCCAGGGTAAGACAGTGTCTGGTAGTGGTTGTTGTAATAGCTTGGGTCCTGGGCTTGGGTGAGGCTCAATATGATTTCCTTATTTGGAATAAAGCAGTAGCCCTTAGACAGCCCCACATCCCGACTGGATTAAATTCTGTGCGGGCTGCAGTCTCTGCTGCCGTGAGGACTGCAGGTCTCCTGCTGTCATGGATGCCTGTCTCAGAGGTGTGGAGTCCCCCAAGACAGGGTGAAATTGAAACTTACTGTTCTTTCCCTAGGTTGCTGGGTCTCCACTATTTCCTGTGGCCCCTGTCTTCCGACTACAGTTTGAGTATTTCAGCAGCTCAGACCAGCTAAATGATTTTGATGTGTTAGTTATGGTTGTGGGGCTAGTAACTTGTGCTTTGCTGTTTACAGCGACAGACTCATCAAAGTTAACCGCAATGAGGGTTTCCAGTTGCGTTCTAGTACGTGGGAGCAAGGGAACCGAGACTGCAGGTCTAGCGGACCTGCGGCTGACATAGGAGCTGCTCAGGCAGGTAGGGAAGCAGGGTGAAAGCTCCAGTGTTTGCTTTGTCAGAGCTGGAGGGCCCCGTGTGGTGTGGGAAAGATGGCCTTTGTCACATGACAGCTTACTGGGAGCTGGGCACGGAGTTCACGTCATAAATCTGACTCTCTTGTATTTTTCTGTTTTGCCCTTAGCCTTTAGCAAATTTTGCCCAGCTATTCTACTTTGGTCCCAACCGTGCAAGTGGGAATTAGAAACAGAGCCTGGACTTTGGCTGCAACACTGGGAGGAAGGTAAGGCAGGGTGGTGCTAGCAGTGGAGTCTACTGAGATAGCCCCATGAGAAGAGCAAGTCACAGAGAACCCGAATTGGGGTGGGGCGGCCTGGCAGGCCTGATCCATAGAGAACGTCTTCTCCTGCACATCTTTAAGATGGAGTCTGGTTGTTAAGAAAAAAAAAAAGTGGCTTGCTTCCTCTGTAAACGTCCCTCAGCTTTGTTTCACCAAGAAATGGTGGCTCCTGTGATGGCCACACAAGGACTGTGGACCAGGGACAATGCACTTGTCAGCACTTTTGATAACAAACAGCGGAGTCTGGCACGGGTGTTGTACATGGGCTTGTCACAGGCTGCAGCCAGCTGCGTCCTTTCGCGGTCAGAGGTGTGTGGCTTAGTTTTTGCAGTGTCTATTTAAAAAGTTATGGAGATGAAATTGGACACCAGGAGAACTCAAAGGCCCTTTGAGACCCTGCATGTGGCTGTTGTGTAGTGCTACCATTATATTAAATCAGATAGAAGTGTGAAAACGTTGTGTAACTGTTGACGTGTTTGCTCTGCACTGGTCTTCCAGCCTCAGTCCCAAGCCGAGGGTTTTTGTTCACTGCCCCAAGTAAGGGACTCTCTCAGGTGTCCCTTTCACTGGTGACACTGGTGGTGACACTGCTGAGGTATCACCGCCTAGCTTGGCTTACGGCACAGCTGGTCCAGTTGTACCGTCAGTTATGGTAAAGCGTGTTTCAAAGTGATCGCTCTGGGGCGGCATTTCAGGACTTTCTCGAGAGGAATTTGTTTTGGCTTTTAGAACTGTGCTGTGTAAACAGTATAGCAGTAGATAATTATTCTGCAGAATTTAGGGCTGATCCAAATTCCCAAACCTGATGTTTCTTGCATCATCAGATCTTTGGAGCTGGTACATTGTGGTCCCAAAGACATATGACATTGCCTCGCCAAACCATGCTTTTCTTGGTATAAGCAAATTATTCTTGGTATTGTCTGTAATCTCACATTTTTGACCCTGGGAAATTTATTTTTCTGCATATGTGTGTCTTTAAAAATCTATCTTGGGCCGGCAAGATGGCTCAGTGGTCTAAAGTGCCTGCCTAGGCAAGCTTAGGCAACCGCAGGGACCATGGATTAATCCCCGGAACCATATACTACGCCAGCCCCACACCCAGGGCAGGCTGAGCTGGCTATAATAATAAACAAAACAAAACAACTCTATCTTTTACTATGTTGTGTACTTTTGGCAAAAATCATGATTAAACATAGGTGAGATGGTAACCAAATATTTAAAACTATGCACAAGCACTGCTTGCAGTTCCTCTTAGCAGTGCTGATATTTCTCAGAGCAAACCTTCCCAGATGGTACTTTAGCTCTGAAATCAGGCAAATTTGATAAAAATAGAAATAAGTGCTTCTGTTCTTTATGAAATAAGACAAATTATGCTTTGGGAGAATATAATTTGCTATAAAGTATAAAAATGTTTTAATATTTATATCTTATAATAAAACCATGACATGTTTATAAATACTGTCCAGCATTTTTACAATGGGGGCCACCGCTGACATCTGGAAACGCAATAAATATTCACAGACACACTGAGTATGAAATATACATCTTGATTTTATAATTGTGTGTGCTTTATTTTTTACACAAATGGAATGGAAGTGTTGAATATTTACACTAAACAGGAGTGTAAGCTGTGCCGTGTCTCTGTAAACTCTAGCCCAGGCAAGGGTGACCCCCCACCCCGCGTCCTGCACTGCAGCTCGATGAAGCGGCATCCTGTCAGAGAGAAGCACAAAACTGCCATAGTGAAAGGGTCTAACAGGTACAATCCGGTGCACTCCAAAGTTAAGACACACTTAGGAAACACAAATTCAAAAAGGAGAGAAGAAAAGTTTGCCATCCCGTTGGGAGCAGACCCGGCCACATGGCTGTCTGTCTTCAGGAGTTGATAGGGAGATACAGTACAGTACTTTATTTTTAGCTGATCTTTGTCTCAATCACCTGCCTGGCCTCAGCTGCTACAGGAAACTGCACAGCTGTACAAGAAATGATTTCTGAAGTACAGATTTCAGTGAGGAAGGCTATTTACACCTGGAGTGTGTGCATTTCACCACACTCATTCACACCTAGTGTAACCTGCGCATACACGATGTGCACGCCATATATGCCATCTGTACACAGAAACAGAATGTAGATCCACAGACTTCTGAAGGGAGTTTCCTGGAAAAATCAGCTGTCACAGGAAGTACTCCACGTGCCCTAGGGAATTGATCCTTAGGAAATTTTTTCCCCCCAAGAGTGACAAATTAGTACAATAAATTTAGGAACACTAGTCTGAGTTCTTAAATAATTTTGTAGGAATCCTAGGCAGGACCAAGACAGGAAAAGAGATATTGTTTCACCAGCAAGTCCACTCACTCTCACCAGAGCGGTCACCAGCCAAAGAGGAGAGGGGCTTCACATGAAAATGGAAAGAAGAAAGCAGGAAAAAAAATCTCTCTCCAAACCAAGGTGATGGCATGGCTTTAATGAGAAGAGGTTTGCCATTAGTCACCATCGGGCCAGGGTCTGCCTGTGCTGAAAGGAAGTGTCCTCGGAGCCGGGCAATGTTGGGCTCAGGCCCAGGTGCCCACAGAGCCACAGCACATGCATCCTCGCTGCAGGGCAGCGGAGCAGGCTGGCTCCGGGAGAGGCCGGAGCTGGTCCAGGCCAGGGCCTTGTGCTCAGCTTCCTTTCTGGGCTGAGTAGATAAATGGTGACCTCAAGTAACTGTGTCATTAGCCCAGAGTATGGACATGCTGTCTGAGTAAGCCGTGAGCCCTTATAGGACAAGACAATTAAGAAGTTGAGTGTGGGAGGTGTCAGATGGGGGAGCAGAGAGGGCAGGGCAGGAAAGGAGGGGAGGAAAAGCAGAGCAACAAGAGACAGAAACTAGAGGCAAGGTGGACAGCGAGAGACAGGGAGGGCGTGAAGAAGGGTGAAGCAGCAAGATCAGCGAGTCTGGTAAGAGAGGAGGGATAAAAGGAGGGGGACAGGAGAGGGGAGTGGGAAGAGACACGGAGGGCAGAGGGGAAGGACAGGGACAAACGGTGAGGGCCAGAGGTGTGGAGAGCTTGGTCCTCCGGCCCAGAGTCCTGAAGGGCAGGTCACAGGGTCTCAGACAGTTCACAGAGGCACCTAGCGCAGCTTCGTAGAGACGGACTTGCCAAGCAGAGAGCCAGCCCGAGAATTTGGGGCTGGAAGAAAAGGCCTGCAATGAATGGCTGACAAATCCCGTGGGAGGAGAGCAAAAAAACAAGCGCCCCAGCGGTTGGCTGGCAAGTTGGGTTTTGATTTTGGTAAAGCTGTGACCCCCATGGTGCTACACATTGTACCAGAGCATGAAAAATAGCACCAGTGACACGATCTGGCACTTCTCTGAAAGGGCCCAGCGTGTGAAGGTGACATTGCGCCCCAGCAAGCCTTCAGCATGGAGAGAGCTCCGGACAAAGTTTGCAGTGTTAGCACCAGTCTGGCCCCAGGCTCCAAGAACATTCGTACCAGATGTAATCTGGGTCATTTGCGAACCGTTTCCTAGCAAGTCATCCCTTCTGCTGAAAAATACACCAGCTCCCTGGAGCCTTGGAGACCTCAGCGCTGGGAGGCGCAAGACAACACAACGAATGGAGGTGTATGTTCTCTAGGAAAAGACCCTCTCACCAATTTGCTTGGTGATTCTTCAAGCAAATATATATGTCTCTATTTATATAAATACACATAAAAATCAGTGCAAATCCCAATTCTAATCCGGAAGCATCTACACTAGGAAAATAAATAATTGTATTACTACAAATCCAAGGGTTGGTGGTTCAGTTTGCCACGGCAATACTACTAAATGGAAAAGCACGTCACACGACCCAAGAAAACATCTACTCATTAGTGACAGTCCTCTAAATAAAACAATTGCATGCTCAGGTGAGAAACCAAAGAAGTTATCATGGTGGCCTAAAAATAGAGTGGGGATCAGCTATGGCGTTCTGGTGGCAGAAAGCTTCTGGGAGCAATGCTGAGGAAGCTGGGCTTGACCTGAACCCGGCGAGCTGCAGGCATGGACACATCCTGAGCGTTCTGCGCACTCTAAGGACTCTGGAAATTTAGCTTTCGTCAGAGGGAAAATGCACTGCTAGTCCGCCCATCAGTGTGGCAAAGGCAGCCTCAGGACTAGCGGAGATACATAATTTGGCGTTTTTGCATTTGTTTTGGTGACTGCAGACAATGGTAGTATAAGATGAACAACCCTTGTTTTTGGAAAGAGACTGATTTTCGAGCTCCAGTGCTCTTAACTGTGAAGTAGCCCCATCACTCCCGATGGCTCTGTCTGGTTTTCTACCCCAGCCTCCATGCTGGTTTGCTGCACAGTGTGGCAGAAGCCCTGCCAGGTCTTGTACCCCAGAAATAAGGCGATGGGGCTTAATCTGGGCATGCATGAATCCCAGAATTGAGTGGTTATTAATATCACTGAAAAGTCTCTCTTCAACACCGTGGGCAAAACCAATGCTGATGTCACTACCAGCTCTAAAGTGGGAAACTGATGCTTCTGTTTCAGCTTATAGGCTTTGGGAGGTTTCTTTTTAGAATCATCACTATAATAATTGTTAAAAAAATAAACTTAGTCCAGGTGCAGCCTTGAGGAAGTTGGTTCTAGTGGTCGAGCTCAAAGTCACAAACTACCTTTCCTATGGCTCTCTTTGCTCTACGCACTGAAACCTGAAGTCTGTACCCCTCACCCCCCAGCAGGCTCCTCTCTCTCTTCCTCAAAGCTATGGTACAACTTGGGCAGGTCTCCCATGGCTCTCATTCCAACTCTGGGTAGCACAAAATTCTCTACTCTGTGGAACAAAAAAGTGACCCTAATGACTCACCGTTGGCCAGACTACTAAATGATCCTTGAAGAATTGTAAGTAAGTCACTAGGAACAAAGTGATCTAACTATTTGCAGGGTAGGGTCAAGTTGTTTAGAGAAAAACAAAAGCTTCCTTTATGCCACTTGCATGAACTTGTCTGTGAAGAGCCGTCAGTTTAAAAATATATTAATCAAACATCTTCTAAAAATATCCATGAGGGCAACTCATTAAGGGATGTGCTTCGTAAGAATGTGTCACTGGGGTGCCGGGGGGCCACGGGCGCTATGTGAGGGAGAGGTCTGCAGCAGACGCGGAAGGAACTTAGGCGCTGTCAGCGGGTCATTGGCAACGAAGGGGCGAGTGCAACTTTCGGCTCTCGAATTTGATCATCTGCTAGTACATACAGTAAGTCTTTCAATGAATTCATCTTTACAAAATATTTCACAAAACTTTTTTTAACCTATAGAAATTTGTCTCTATACATTTAATATATTTTTATTGTATAAATTATTCTCATCTTTAGTGCCTTCTTTCAGTCTATAAATGGCAAAATAGACAATCAATGATCATGAAGCTAACCCCAGGTAGAATCCCTTCCCTCAGTAAGGTTAGTCTCCATACACTTGTGAATTTTATGAAATGCTCGTCTTTGAAGATGCCAGTCAATGCAACTACACCAGTACCCTTCCCTGACAGTGTCGTCTCCAAAAGGACTCTTTGCTTTTCCTTCTTTGTTCCTTTGCTTGTTAAGAAATCAAAGGATGTGCATAGTTATAAAATTCAAAGTGTACCAATTACAGATGTGGGTAATGGGAAGGTGGTGAGGTTCGAGTGCTGGCAACTTTTCTTTAAAGCAAAAACACAGAGAGCTCAGCAGCTAAATCAGCTCTGCACATCTGCTGGGGCGAGGAGCTCGCCCGTGTCTTGGGCACAGAGCCCGACAGAGGTTCATCCCTACACCTGGAACTTTCAGCACATCGTAGCCTTCCTGCAATCTGCAATGTCCTTTCTGTCCCACCCTGTGGCCCCTCCAGTTCCTTCATGGCTTCACACAGTTTGTGTTGTACATTCATAAGAATTCACATTGACTGCAAAAACATAAATGCAACAGAAACATAAAAGCCTCCAAGTAGTATATTATATATATTTTGTTCTTCTAAATGCTCTTCTGTCGTTGTCAGAGGCGCAGTAGCTAAATTATAACTTTTCCTTTGAGGGAATCCAGATGAAAGGCCCAGATTGCTCTTCAATAACAAGCTTGCATTGGTTATAGATATCTTCTAAGGTGTCTCCTTGGACAATAGCTGCAATAAGAGCAAACAAACCAGGAGTTAGAGACTACTGCCTGGCAGGTGAAAGCCAGCAGCAAACAAGAGACTCAGGGACAGTCAATGCATTGGGAAGCTTGGGGTCATTTTTCATCAGCAAGAAGGTGCAGAAAATTCACATACGCAAGGTCACATCAATGATTTTTAAAAATGCTTCTGGAGCATGTCTTACATCAGTAACGAATGCATCCCTATCTTTGTACTTTGGGCGTTTATTCATAATTGTAGATGACGCATAACTTATTTATTTAACAACTATTTTGAAGCAAGCTCTGGAGAGCAAAACATTGATGGAATTTCAGGTGGAGAGCTTCCTATTTAGTAGATAGACATCTTTAGAGAGTCTGTTGCTTTACTTTTTTTTTTTTTTTTTAAATCTTTTTGGAGACAGGGTCTTGCTATGTTGTTCAGACTGGGTTTGAGCTCACTTTGTAGCCCAGGCTGGTCTCGAACTTGCAATGATCCTCCTGCCTCAGCCTCCTAAGTGTTGGGATTACAGATATGTGCCACCATATCTGGCTTTTACTTACTTTTGAGCACAGACAGAAGTTCAGATGTTTTTGGCAGAGGAAATAATAAAGGGTTTTGGAGGAAACTTCAGTTAATCTCTCCAATCCCCAAAATATTTATAAGGATGTCATTCCATGTATTCTCTAACTAATCTGGTAGATTCAGATTTTACTCTTTAGAGCTGTTTATACTGAGAATACTGGATGGTCGCTACTTGTAAGAAACATATTATAGGAAAAAATAAGCTGCTAAATTGTGAATTACCTAATACAACAAGGTAGATGGAATAAATTTAAATACATTTCACGATCTCCACTGA
>PVKN010034891.1:0-11729 GCA_004027915.1 Capromys pilorides
TCTCCACACATCCCTGGCATCAATGACCTAAGGAGGCCACACTTTGTGAAAAAAGGGGGCTGATGAGTTGTTTTAGGGACATCTGAGGAGGAAGGCCCTGTCCATGTCCTCAGGGGCAGGGCCCATTGGATACACCTCACCTTTATAGCAGGCTTGCACCCCTGTAAAAGCCTCATGGGAACCTCAGTCAGCTCCAGTCAGCTGACTCTGGAGAAAGGGAGTCTTTAATCTGTGCCTGATCCTACGCCAAAGATGGTAGGGTGGGGCCTTGTCCCTCACATGGTGGACTCAGCATCCAAGGGAGTCAAGGAAGACCTCATTAGCCACCTACCCGTGACAGACACCTGCTCTCATCTTGTTGTTCACGATGGTGTTTGTGATAGTAGCATTTCTTACTTCAGAGCTAAACCAGTGCCTATGAAATATGTTATAAGAAAAAACCCAAAGACTTCAAAGAAATGAGCAAATGAACAAGATATTGGGACTCCTGGATGATGGCTTATTCTGTGTGCTTCCTGTGCATTGACTATTAACAGTGCTAGAGCATGCTGGGTGCTGTGAATTCCTTTCATAATGGCAGAGGACACACAGTGTACACAGCATAAACCATGAGAGACCCTACTAAATACTCTGGAAAAGGTGTATTTGCTTTGTGGTGAAAAAGACAGAGATGGGGGGACCATGCCTGCGCACTCAGATACTCTTACAGTCCCTCAGTTAGGCATCATCAGTGCTGTTTAAGGATGAAGAAAGGAGAAGAGAGGGACTGAAATGTATCAGAGAAAATAACAAGGGTCAGTGAGGATATGGAAAAAGTGGAACCTACATACACGGCTGTGGAAGGGTCAGAACGTTCCTCAGGGTCCCACGTAGAATTACCATTGACCCAACAACTCTGCCCCAAGCATTCGAAAAGAGATCCTCAAACAAATCCATGTACATGGATGTTTATAGCATCACTACCCACAAGAGCCAAAGGTGGAAATAACTGAAATGTCCATCAGCTGAGGAGTGGATAAACAGACCGTGGTGCACACATGCAATGGAATAGCAGCCCCCCATAAAGAGGAGTGAAGCCATGTTCCAGCGCCATGAAACAACCTTGAAAATGGGATGCTGACTGGAAGCAGGCAGTCACCAAAGATCATGTATTACAGTTTGATCCTCCTTATATGCAGTGGCCGCCACAGGCAAATCCATTGAGACAGAAAGTGGGCTGGTGGAGGCAGGACCCAAGAGAGTGTCTCGCTGCTCAGGGAGTGCTGCGCTTTATTGTGCAGAGATGCATGTCTGTCTTTGGACCTAGTTAGAGAGGCTAGATGCGCAACATGGTGAATGTCCTGAGGGCCACTGAACTGTTCATTTCACAGTGGTTACTTTCGCATCATGTATATGAAGTTTCCTTGTTCTTCCTGTAGGCACATTGGCTGTTTCCCAGAAAGATGCTCCTGTTGCCATTGGAAACTTCTCAGTGGGGAGCTGTTGGAGAAGTTAAGATGGGGTGGGTGTGGGGAAGGGGTGCAGCTGGGCTCTGAGCCCTGCAACCCCATGAAGGACCGTTACCCTGTCACAGTGTCCCCGCCTCTTGCATTCCTGCCAGGATCTGCTTTCTTCATTGTCTCCTGTGTCCCAACTCCTGCCCCTTCTTGGTTATAAACATGTGTAATTATATCATTCCAAGAATAAGGAACCAAGCACTTTCCTCCTGTAAAGACACATTGGAAAAATAAGGAAGGGTGCTGGGACAGAAACAGGGCCACCACAGGGCACTCTGTAGCTGCAGCTATCAGGCCAATCAATGTGATCTGGAGGATGTCAGGGTCTCTAGATGATCCAGTAAGGCCTTCTGCCTGTCTAGGGGAGGTCATTTGGACCCCGGAGACTGTTATTTTCCAGACAGACCCTTTCTCCTCCTCCGCTTCCTCTACCTCTTCTTCCTTCTCTTTACCCTCCCCTTCATCCTCCTCCTCCTTCCCTCTTTCTCTTCTCTTTCATTTTGTTTTGGAAGTAACAATATTTTTTTTTCAAAAACACAATAATAGTACATTCCCAATAATTGATACAATGCATATTGTTGTTCTCGTAGTAGTTATACAGAGCACAGGGCGTAGACATGGTAATTTTTCTTTTTTCTTTTTTTTTTGCTTGTAAACCAACCATTTACTTGAGAGAGAGTATAGCAGTAACTAAAATTACATTAGAAGCAGCAGAAAACTAAAAGACAAGAATGACAGGCACCCCAAGCATAATTTTAGTGTTACCCACTGCTATCCTCAGTGTACTTTCTCTTCTTCTTTCTGCTGCTGCTTTTACACCTTCCTGGGCATCCAAGACCTGGGGCCCTGGACCTGAGTAATTCTTATTAAAGAGTGGTTCCCAGTAAGCTCTAAACTGGCAGACATGCAGGGTGCTGGAGATGGCACTCAGGGCCTCAAGAGGAGGCAAAGGTCTTGGGGACCTGCCTTGAGGCAGCACCAAGGATGCTCACGTTCCCACTGAAAATGTCTTGGAGGAGCTGGCAAACCAGATAGAAAGCATTAAAACAAAAGCAAAGTGTCACAGAGTGGCCGGATGCTCCTTTTGTGGTGGACTTAAGAAAAAGCAAAAGCCCTGGGCAGGGCTGCGCACACACACGTTTCCACCTGATCAACACTTTGAAAAACGGACATCAACGGCACGCTGCACACAGCGGCACCAAGACTGGCATCATGGAAAAAAAAAAGCACACTGAAAACAGGGGTTAGGGGAAAGAGATTTCGCGTGGGCAAGAGAGAAGCAGCATCTGCTGAGCACCTGGTCGGGCTCAGGCCTGTCCTCTGCTAGCTAGGGGGGCATCACACTCAGCCAGGACAACATCTTATCTTGCCAGATGCGGGTGCTAAGGACTGCAGACACCCAGCTGCCACTTCTCAGACCCTCTGGGAAGGACACCCACTTCCACTCTCACCCGCAGTGGCGAAGCACCTGTCCCTTCTCCCACCTCTCACCTCTCTTTCTTTGCCTTGTGGGTCCCTGTTTCACAATTACTTGCTCTGCTGACCTCGCAGGCTGCCACCTTTGTGTGCCAAGTGGTTCTGGGAGTCTCGGGCCCACACACATCATGTGCTCTGCATCTGAGGTTCTGACCGCACCGCCCTGCATGCTGGGGGTGTGTGAGCACCCAGGGCACCAGGACCAGAGGGAGCTGAGCTGGTTCTCATTTCAAAACTACTCATAAGTGAAGATCTGAAAGAAGTAGGTGTGTTTCACAGGATGCTGGTGAGATTAACAGGTACACAGAGCCATGCAAAGACCCGAGCCCTTCATTCACTCATTGACGCCACCAGCCATTCATTCCTTCATCCAAAATATAAGCACCAAGTAGCTTCTCTGTTTCAGGAATTGTGCAAGACATACAAAGATGGACAAGGGAGATATGACCCCAAAGGGTAGTGGCATCTGCAAAGGGTTCAGAACGCTGGCATCTGACAGGCAAGAGGATGCCAATGAGTGACAGTGGCAGAGACATGTGGCAGCCGGCAGAGCTAGAGGAGAAAGCTGGGTCCTAAGGAGCCTATTCCCTGCACCAGGTTGCTGGAATTGCCTTTAAAAATGGGAGCCCATCGATGTGTGCCCAGCTGAGATCCTCAGCAGGTCCCATGTTGCCTACAGATAAAGCCCTGACAGAGGCTGCACATCCTCAGCTGGGGAACACCTGCTCCACGGGCATCAGGACTGGCTCTTGGGGTGGAGGTGGGGGCCAAAACCATGAGCACCGCATAACAGAGTTCATACACAGAGACTCAGTGTATCTGTAGTGCTCAATTTCTCAAGCAGACCAACCTGCAGTCACATGTGCAGTCTGGTGGGGAAGAGTGTGTGTGTGTGTGTGTGTGTGTGTGTGTGTAAATGCTCTGCTCCAGAGGCACTGCAGCACCACCCCCCAACCAGCATGGCAGCTGGGACCAGAACCTCCAACCAGGCTCGAGTGGCCCGGTGCCTTGTAGGGAGCTGAGCAGCATCCTGGCCTCTGGCCTCTAGATGCCAGCAGTATGTCAGCGCCCCCTTTCCAAGCTGACGACCATGAATGTTCCCAGGCATTGTCAGATGTCTTGAGGTGCACGGGGACAAAATGTGCTCGCTCTTAGGGCTCACTACAGGACGTCTGAAAAGCTCGTGGGTGCTGGATTTGAAGGTACGTGGTGCTTCATGGACAGCAGTCAGTCTGTCCTATATTGGAAATGCAGAATGGTGAGGCCAGGGAGGGCCCCGGCCATGCCCTGGTGACAAGCCTCCTTGCAGTCAGTGAAGGTCTTACCAGGGGACTGGGGCACCCAGGGTGGCTGGGAATGCTGGTCTCACTGTGTCCACAGAGCCACGTTAAATTCTCTAATGTGCAGGAGCAGCAGCTCCTGCAGGGCACTGCCCTGCTCTTCAGCTGGGCCTGGCCAGTCAGGTAGCTCTTCCTACGAGTCAGTAATATGTACGTTGATTCTAAATCAAAAGCAATGCTGTGGTTTAGCAAGCCAGCACCCTCCTGCAACTCCAGCTGCTCAGGAGGCTGAGATGGAAAGATTGCAAGTACATGTTCAAGGCCAGCCAGTAAGACTCTGTCTCAAAAAAAAAATTCTTTTAAAGAATTGAAGGAATATCTCAGTAGTAAGAGCCTGTGCCTGAGGGGGGGAAGGGGTGGGGGGAGGGGGAGGAGGGGCGGGGTGGGTTGCCGGGCACCAACTCCAGTGCACATCTGTCTGTGTACACACACACACACACACCAGACAACCAACCTTCAAATAATTCCCGCACATCGCATTATGTTTTTTAAAAAGCAATCTAGCCAGGCACAGAGAGCTATGTGTGTGTAATCTCACTACTTTGGGAATCTGAGGCATCAGGATCACAAGTTCAAACTCAGCCTGGGCCCTCAAGGGACTTAGCAAGGCACTGTCTCAAAAACAAAATAACTAGGGATGTCGCTTGCTGCGAAGGCCCAGCTTTTAATCCTCATGGCTGAAAAAATAAAAACAATGATGATAATTTTGTGGGCTTATCTCAGTTGGTTGCTGATCTTGGCCAAGATGGATTCGTGGCATTTTAGCTGACCTGGGCCAGAGAAACATGGGGACAACTTTGCCAAGAGACATGCTCTTCACTGATTTGCTTAGAAGTCAGGATGGCACAAGGCCTGGATGCGGGGGGGTGGGGGGGACGGGACCCATGCTGTCTGGCTATGAGGTTTACATGCGTGACCCACAGAGCTCTCCTCCTTTGCTACCCATGAGAGGTGTGACTCACTCAACTGCTCTGTCTCTGGGCTGTGGATTCCTGGGACACTTTCTAAACACAAATCCAGAAGAATCTCTGTCCAGTGAGTTTGTTTTCCGTCTCTTCCCTTAGAAGGTATTGACTGCATAGAGCTCTGATCTTGTTTTATTTGTGAGACCACACTGCCCTATCAAGGGCAGAAGTAGGGTGAGTATTAAGAGTTCGAATGTAAGATTTCTTTTTTTCAGACAGGGGACACATTCTAGGCAGTGATTTGAAGCATTCCACCTAAGTGAGCACTGTCTCCCTATGGGAAAGGAGGAGGAATGGCAAGAGAATTACTCAGTTGCAGCCCTGGGGTTGGTAACGTTAGCTAAAATACCTCAGGAAGGTGGGGGGGCAATTATATACCTGCATCGCTCTTCCTAGCTGGAGGCGGAAGTTACCTCACTCTGTTGGCCAAGGGAAGGGGGGCTGTCACCCCCACCTCTGTCTGTAGGAGAACTTGCGCTCCTGGGAGCACAGAAATATTTTCATCCATTTTTCCCTCTAAATTTTCATTTGCTGGGAGAGTGGTTTGAAAAAACAAACAGACAAACAAAAGCAAAACAGAAGAAAGCCAAGTAAAGAAAAATAATTTGTTTTTTAAGAGGCAGGGCCTGGCTATGTAGTGGAGGCTGACCTTGAACGTGCGGCCACCTGCCTGCCTCGGCCTCCCGAGGGCTGCGATTATAGTCCTGCACTGCCATGCCCACGTAAAAATAACACACTTAATTTGTTCTCATACAATTTGATAGGCTTAGGGAGACAATTTTTGAAAGACAAAGAGGGAAGGGACGGAAAAGAAAGAGAAGAAAAGAAGCAAAAAAGGAAATCAAAGGAGAAAGCAAAGACTACTAGGAGGGGGACTGCTACTTATCAGACCTGTCCTTAAAGAGGCTGGAAGACAGCGGCAGCGACATCAAGGATATTTGAGAGTTTGTTTTTGGTTAGTTATTTATTGTCTCTGTTTTGTCCTGTTAAAAACAAAGTGGACCTAGTTCTGGAAGAGGCTGTTTTTCTTTCTCTTAGCACCTTGCAGATTGCCCAGCCCCTCCTAGGAGCGCCAGCGCGCCAGCCAGCCAGACCTCCGCAGAGGGGCTCTCGCGCTCACCCGCCGACCCCCCACCGACTCAGCCCCGGCTGTGGTTTTCCACTGAGAAGCCCTTACCTTTCCTCCTCCAGGGAGGAAAAATGGCGGGGTTTCTGCCGCCCCCCCTCCCACCCCTTGATACAGGAAAGGAATGAGAGGATTTTAATGCATGGATTTGATGTCATTAACAATGTGACAGCTGTTTAATCCCAGTGGAAACAACAGCTGAGTCCCAACTGCGGGGGAAAAATAATTAACTCTTCAGTGCGTTCCTCGGAAGGGATCGGATGAATCAATTACGGGCTCCTGCCTTACCTGCAGTTTTTGTCAATTACCCAGCCGCTCGGTCAGGAGGCTCCCGCACTAATAAAATGACAGGAAGCCCTTCCAGGCGAGGAGACTTGTTAACTTCAGAGAACAGATTTATTAAATGGGCCTATTCGGAGTTGGCCATTAATTAAAATTAAGAACCATTTTTTATGTTTCCACGGAATCACAGGACATAATGAAGTAACGTAAAAGGAAATAATAAAGAGGGAGTCTTCGGTGACCTGCTGGCAAGAGAGGAGAAGGTGGCTGAGCTGGAAGGGAAGGAAAGGCTGTGCTGGCCCCAAAAGGCAGCAGCGCGGGCCGCGCGGTGGCCTCCTTGGTGACGCATCCCAGGTCCCGTCGGTGGAGCATGTAGACACCTGCCAAGAGGGCGGATTCGCTGCTTTTCACTCTCCTTCCCCAGAGCCCTCCCTCAGCGAGCGCTCTTGGAGGCTTCCTTCTGTTTCTTTCCTGTCCTGCCTTTTCCCTCAGCCTGCCTGCCTGCCTGCCTGCCTGCCTGCTGGCCAGCACTCTCTGAGTGGAGTCTCTCCGCTGCTTTTAATTTGTAAAATACCATAGATATAAATAATGTCTGATTAGGACCCTGCTTTGAAATACGTGGCGTGCCCATCTAATAAAGCGCTCCTGGATCCTTTCCACTCGTTTCTAATGCAAGACTCCAAGCAGATGTCTTAAGTATTCAATGTTACAAACAGCAACATTACATGAATTTAAATTTGGCTCTTTGTCTACACGCCTCTCCGAGCCTGGCAGCTGATGGCCAGCGAGCTCGGCTTCATCTGGAAACGACACGGTCCTGACACCTGCCCGGGGCCTCCTGCGCCTTGCTGCATGAGGACAACCCGCTCTCGCCCGAGACAGCCGAGGCTGCAGGGTGTAAGGGGAGACCTCCGGCCCCGGCAGTCTGCCCAAGTGACAGGTGGCGGGAGAAGGTCCCATGTAAACAGCAGGTGGACACACTCCATGCCTGGCTAGGAGGGCTGGGAGGTACTTTCGGGGCCTACATCTGGGGTCCTGGGGGATCTTCCCCAAGGAGCCCAGTGTCTGCGCTAATGTTCCCCACTCTACCGATGGTGAAGCTGAGGCCCATAGCGGGATATGAAGGGAGCTCCTTTACAAGTGCTCTAAGCCAAATTGAACAGTATCGTGTATAAAAGATCACGATACCAGAGGCATAACGGCTCAATGCCTGACACAGGTCTTGGGCCAGGGGACATCTAAGGAGAGCTTGGCCTCATCCAGTCCCTATCCGCTTTCTTCTGTTCTTCCAGGAAGCATAGTGTTCTCCCATTGAACTTGGGGCGGTCTACTTTCTCTCTCTGGGTTGACCACATTCAGGTAATGAAGCACCCTTGCTCTTGACCACAGTGATTGGCTGAAGGATACCAAACGTGACTCTCGTGGGGCTGCAGGCCCACGTGGAATGCATATGTTCTCAGAGACTACGAGGTTGCCTCATTCTATTGTCACTAATGCGGCATGAGACCAGGAGGCTTGCCGTTCTGGCAGCCGTCTCTGCAGGCCAAGCAGACCTACCAGAGATCACACTAGCCAGAGAGGGAAAGAGGCGGGCAACCTGATTATACTATTCTCTCCACGGATCCAGCTGTGCCTGAAAGCATCATCCCAAGACTACTGAGTACAAGAAGCAATATAGTTCCTTTGTTTTAAGCCATCAAGAAATATGAGGTGAAAGGAATAGCACACACTGCGCTCTAAAAGCCCTGGACGCGGACCTTTCTCCTGAGATCTCATTAACCTCCTGAGATCTCATTAATTCTCAGCAAATTTCCCACTGTTTTGGCATTACACCATGTTCCCGCTTAGCTCCATCGTTCTCCTCATGCTGTTCCTTCCACCTTGAATGTCTTACAGTTCCATTCCATACTTGGTGAGGTTCATTCAACACCTAGCCTGAACCTAATCCCTTGGGCCCGGCCTTCCTGGCTTTAATTAGATAGTACCCGCTTCCCCAAATAAACTGCGCCCTCCCAAGTGCAAAACTCACACCTTGCCCATTGCTATAATTTTCAACCGATGTCATTAGAAAACAGCTCAAGATGACCCGGAGACTGCCTTTAGGGAGTGCACTCTTATGAGGGGACAGAGAATCAGAGGATGTTACTCCAATGCTAGGGTAAACCTGATTACTGAACTGAAAGCCAACTGGAGTCTGAGACTATCAGAGAGCTAATGGCTTTAACAGGTGGCACTAAGTAGGATGTGAGGGTGGAGGTGACAGGCATGTTCCAGTGTGTGATACTCAGGCCTCATCTAGTGGTCTGCCTTACACAGTCTCAAATGGGGAAACTGGTAAATTTAAGTATCAGATTGTTTGAAACACATCATAGCTTTCCTATGATTTTTAACAGTCATGTTGACATATAGTTCAACACAGTTAACACTTTGAAAATGCACTATGCAATAGTTTTTAGGACAACCAGATTTGGGCAACAACCCCTGCAATTTGAGACCCTTACTCTTTACCATGAGAGGAATCCTGCCGGCCTTAACCCCAAGCCCTTCCACGCCCTCAGTCGCTGTCTAGCAATCCTTCACCAGAGTCTGCCTTTTCAGAGCATTTCCCACAAGTGGAATCATGCCATACGTGCTCCTTTGGGACTGGCTTCTTGGACAATTCGCCACATTGATTCGCACACACCATCCTCTTTTTGTCAAAGAAGCCAGAAAGGTCCCTTCCTCTGAGCAAGACCTAAGGTGATGGAAAGAGCAGGTGGGATTCTCAGGTTTTGTTTAAGGTATTTAGTACAGGGTCTACAGGGTTTCACTACACAGATCAGACTCATGGCAGTTGTCCTGTTTTCAGCTTCCCAAGTGCTGGGATTGCAAGCACGACCATGCCCAGTCTCAATCACTGTCTCAGTGCACCCCAGGGGTGGGGCTGGCACCAGAAGTAGTGCTAGGGATTGAACCCCAGTCCCTGCACTCTGCCTGAGCAGGTGCTTTAATCTGCTGGGTTCTCAGCTTTTGCATGGAGTACCCAAGGACTGCTCTAGACTTTACATCTGGAATCAGTGCTTGAGCCATAAGAGCAGACCAAGAATCAGTGGTAAGCACCCCCTAACCCCTTACCTCACTGGCCTGAATCCCACAATCACATGAGAGACCTCTACTGAATGAAATAATTAGACAATGCCAATGAGGCTAGGTAACTAGGTTCCTGGCAGTCCCTCTGGATACGAAGTTCTATGTCATTGCACACAGGAAAACAGAAGAAAGACAAGCTATAAGCTACTTCAAGTCCTTTTTTTTTTTTTTAAATTTTAAGAAACTGTCTTCCCCATGAAGGGTTACTATGTGACAAACATTCTAAGTCCCTTCTTATGGTAATACTGCACTTTGCAAATGGCTCGGATCCAATCCAATTGAGCATAATAAAACGAAACAATCTGTGCTATCTCCAATAGCTTTAATCTTTACCATGCTAATGATTCCTAAAACCAATGAGCATCTAAAAAAAAAAAGATGAAGAAGAAAGAAAAACCACATTCTGCCTTGCCCATTATCAGCCTCCATGGCAGCTGGGGTGCACACTTACTGTTCCCACCATGAACCTCTCCACGGGGTCCCTGGGAAAAGCCTGCCCTACTGCTTCGAGGACAAAGTTTGCAGGCGAGATGAACTTCCAACAGTCATCATAATGTCCCTCTGTTTGGGATGCTGGACAATGAAACCTAACCGCATCCATAACGAAGACGCTGCACTGTTTGGTGACATGGGTGAATACTCTTGGGGAGCTGTGTGGCCACCTCCAGGATACAGTCCCACTGGCAATTAGCAAGGATGATTTCCACGTATCCCCATGATATCCAGGTCTCCAAGCGAGAGCACGGTTCCTGCCTAGGGTGGAGAGGACTGTGGAGCAGTTCCTGGAATCTGCACCTCATCTGCTTGGGCACTGATTTGGCCACACATAGGACCTCTCTTCCCCGTAGACAAAGTACTGTGCCAAGGGTTGAAAGTAGAGAGATGTGGAGGGCCACACACTTGCTCTGAGGGACTGCACCAGAGGGGAATGCTAAACTGTCACAGGCACGCACCTTTCTGATATGCCAGCGTTTTGTAAGCAAGGAGGGAGAACCCAGAAGCAGGGATGCGATGGGCCGGAAACAGAAGATTCTAGGCCTCCCTCCTGCCTCTGCTGCCCCTTTCTGCCATAACAGTCAGCTGCTGGATCCTGGCTCCTTCTAAGTCATTCCTGGTCCTGCCTGGGGAGCCTTCGCTGAGTCAGAACCTGACCCACCGCCCCCCCATACTCTGTATGACTTCGTGCCTCCTACTACGTGCAGATGCTGAGGACCCCCAAGGGGGGGCAGGACTGGTCTCCTCCCAAGTGCTCAGAGCCACATGGGTGAGCTTGCCTCTTCCTGCATAGCTGTTGCTCAGTGTGGGTGGGCCCCTCGCAGGGGCAGGTAAGCTGAGATGGGCTAAAAAGCGTATCAGGTATCTCAGGGGCTGGTGAGTCACTCTGACAAAGTCTTGGAGGGGGAAAAAATGAAAACAGCAGAAGGAAGGGCCCTTGTGATGACTTAAGTATTCCACAGAACCTTCTTTAAAAAAAAATGCATTTAGTACTGGGTCTTACTACACAGCTCGGACTAGCAGTGAACCTCCTGTTTCAGCCTCCCCAGCGCTGGGATTACAGGCAGTGGCTGGCTTGGTGTACCCTGGCCTGGGCTAGTATGGCATGTGGTACTAGGAATAGAATCCGAGTCTTTGTGCTTACCTAGGCAGGCGCTTAGACTGCTGAGCTATCTCCATGGCCCTCCACAGAACCTTCTACACTGGAAACAAAAATAGTCCTTCATAAGAAAAGATAATGATTAATAAAAAACAATGTTTACCAAACCCTTACTGCACCCCAGACCCACTTGACACATTGCTCATTCGATGTCCTTTCTGAACAGCTCTGCAATCTAATCTAGGTTTTGATTTTCCACTATTGAAGTTGGTTAAAAAGAAAACCCAAGGGAAAAGGAAAAAAAGAATTTAGAGTCATCTT
>PVKN010034892.1:0-11743 GCA_004027915.1 Capromys pilorides
TAGAGGGAGACAGATGTGGACCCAACAATTACATCGATAGTCCTGGCTGATGCTATAGCCAGGACAGATATGAAGGGATTGACTCTGCTGCTTTGTGACTTTTCCTTCACATCAGAGCATCACGTCTTATCTAGAGGCCCCTTTGTTGAAGTCACTCTTTTTTTGCCTTTATTTTTATTTTTAAAAGAGAATACAAATTAGAATTGAAACAAAAGATATAAGTGATACAGAATTTCACTTAACAAAGTAATATGAATTTCACTGTATTTGTTGTAATACATAGTGTTGTCTTCCAGTGTTATTCATATTACTAGATATTTGCATGTAAAATTGGAAGAAGAAAGAAAAAAGGAAAGAATATATAAGGAAATAAAAAGTGAAAAGTACAAACAATTGAAAAAAGACAATGAAACAAGTTAAAGCATTAACTGCTCCTTTACATAGACCAGCAAATGTCCATGGTACAGTTGTCCAAACTATCCTGTTTGCATACATAGATAAATCTCTTTTCACCATTCCCTCTCCTGTCTTTCTCCTCAACTCCGTAGCTCTTTCCTTTTGAACAAGTTCATTCCCTTTTTGCAGTATCTATTGTACCCTTCAGATTCCATGTTTCTCTTTCAGGTTCTCACACTAAGGAGACAATATGATCTTTGCCATTAGTATACTTCACAGAGCTAGTGAAAACTTTCCTCAATTCATTTGGAACCAGAAGAGACCCAGAATGTCAGAAGCAAACATGGGAAACAAAGGAAAGGCAGGAGGTATCACAATCCCTGACCTGAAATTTATATTATAAAGCTGCTGTGATAAAATCAGCATGGTACTGGCATAGAGATAGACCTAAAGATCAATGGAACAGGTTGGAAGATGCAGACACAACTGCAAACACATTCAGCCACCTTATCTTTGATAAAGGGGTCAAACATATTCATTAGTTACTTACTTTTTTTTTTTTTTTTGCAATATCAGGGATTGAACTCAGGACCCTGTGCTTGCCAGGCAAGCACTTATTCTATTGAGCTATCTCCCCAGCCCCAAACATGTTCATTGGAAGAAAGATAGCCTCTTTAATAAATGGTGCTGGAAAAACTGGCTTTCCACATACTGAAGACTAAAACTAGACCTGTACTTATCACCATGCACAAAGCTACAGTTAAAATGCATCAAAGATTTAAATATTAAAACAGAAACACTAAATCTTCTGGAGGGAAATGTAGGCAGAAATATTAAAGGCATAGGTGTAAGTAGAGAGTTCATGAACTAAAACCAAATTGCATGGGAAATACTCCAAAGAATTGACAACTAGGATCTCATCTTTTTGAATAGTTTCTGTACTTCAAAGCAAATCTCCATCAGAATAAAAAGAAAACCCATAAACTGGGAAAAGTTATAGCCAAATGTCCCTCTGACAAAGACTCTCTATCTAGAACATATAAAGAATTAAAAAAATTAGGCCCCTCAGTTTCAAAGACCCAATCAAAAAATGCACATCTGAGATGAATATTCACTTCTCAGAGGAAGAAATAAAAATGGCAAATAAATATATGAAAAAATGTTCACCATTATTGATCATTTGAGAAATGCAAATTAAAACAACACTGGGTTTCTATCTCACCCAGAAAGAATGGCTAACACCAAGAAGTCAGCCAATAACAAATTCTGGAGAGGCTGTAGAGAAAGAGGAACACTTTTTCATTTCATTACAACCACTATGGAAATCAGTGTGGAGATTCCTTAAAAAGTTAGGATTGGAGATCCCATTCAAACCAGTTATTCCTGGATATTTTTCCAGAAGAACTGAAAACCTCATACCACAGTGATATATGTGCTCCCATGTTTATAGCAGTACAGTTTGTAACAGCTAAATCTTGGAAACAACCCCAATGCCCATAAAGTAAAGAATGGATAAAGAAGATGTATTTTTATACAATGGAGTATTATTCATCTATAAAAGAAGATAAATTTGAGTCTTTTGTCAATAAATGGGTGCAACTAGAGATCATACTCTTAAGTGAAATAAATCTGACCTGTACACTCTTCGCCATGTGACAGCAGGGCCATAGGAGTCTTCTAAATCCCCTTTCACTTGCCCTTCAAACCAAGACCATCATTTAGAGCTCTGCAGAACCAGATGAGTGCTGAGGCTGAGCTGATATAGGGACACAGAGCTCTTGTGCCCCCAGCATGGGCTTTTCTAAGAGAGGAAAAGGGGCTTAGCACTGGGCAACATGTATGCCCAAAGTGCACCTGCTCTCTGTCCCATGCCAGCATGCTGGCTGGCTCTTGTGGATCTTGGGTGCCTCCCTCCCCAGGGATGGGGTGGGTAGTGCCCTTCTCTAGGAATCCTTACTTAGGAGGGGGCTGTTGACCCATGGCATACCTGTGGCATTGTGAAAATTCTTCCAGTGCAGAGGATAGGCACTGGGGGAGCCCCGCTGGTCCACGTAACTTTGTTGAATTATATTGTAGCCAGGGAACAGAGGAAAAGTCAGTAATGATGATTCTGAATTTAAAACTTGGATATCTCTTATCATAGATTTTTTTTTTTTTTTTTTTTTTTTTTTGCCTTTTTGAGACAGGGTCTCGCTGTGCAGTTCAGGTTGGCCTTGAGCTTACTTTTGTAGCCCAGGCTGGTCTCGAACTTGCACTGATCCTCCTGCCTCAGCCTCCCAAGTGCTAGGATTACAGGCGTGTGCCACCACACCCAGCTTCTTATCATAGTTTTACATTAATTCTGATTGAAAAATATTGCACAGAAATATTATTTGTTTTGATTTCTGAGTTTTAGTCTGCTTTTATCTTTTGTCTCTTACCTGTGCACGGGAGCCTGGCACTGCTTTTCAGGACAGACCCAGTGGATCCTTCCTGCTCCAGCACCTGCACTGCTCTCTGGTTCTTTCTTTCAGGGAGGAAGGCAGGAGTAAGCTGTGAGCACGGGGCGGGGGTGGGGGGCTGCAACGTGACCATGTTGGTTTCCCTGACCATCCACCAAAGTCATGCAGACGTGAACAGAGGGGCCACAATGGCCTGGGCTGCTCCTCAGCCTGCTCAGCCCAGCAAGCCTGGGTTGAGGCTGTCTATGCCTCCAGAGATCAAACACCTTGGCTAGAGCTGCCTGGTAGCTCCCACTCTGTTGGGACAGGAGATGAGCCAAGACCATAGGCTGCTGGTACTGAAGACAAAAGAGCAGGCTCTGGAGGCCGGGGTCCCGCACAGTCAACCCCAGCAGCTGGGTGTGTGTCTGGATCACTGGGGAGCCATGCTGTGCTAACTGGCTGACTGCAAGCCATGTTGGCAAGGCCTGGGCTCCCAGGCTTGATGCTCAGCATGCTGTCAGCACTCAGCAAATAATAAATAATAATAATATCTCCAGCATGTTTAGGGAGCCCGAGGCGGAAGGAACACAAAAAACATGTGTTTCATCTCATGACGGGTGCTGGGAAGCTGAAGTTTGCTCAGCGCCTCTCTTTGGGCAGGAGATGAGGGGAACCAGATCCTTCCTTGCAGCTGCAGTTTGGATGACAGCATGGTGAGCAGGCAGTGAGGGCTGTGCCAGGAGCAGGGACCTTGGGCAGAGATGTCCGGAGGGACCTCTGAGCTGCCCTTCAGAAATGCTTGAGTTGTCTTCAGATGTCCTCCAGGACTTGGAGATAGACATGGGCTTCAGAGCTGGATCTATTACATCAGGGAACTTCCTGGGCCCCCAAGCTGCCTCAGTTTTCTCTCTTATAAAATGTGTGTGTGTGTAGCCACTGTGGCAGTGTGTGCAAATGGTTAGGCTGGCCTAAGGGCTCAGCCAGCATGTCTTAGGGCCCCTGTGTGAGGCATAGGTTGGCTTTGTGGAGGGACCACGAGGAGCAGCACTGTGTAGGTTCACAGCACAAGGTCTCAGGAAAGATTCTGCTGGCCCTTCACCTGCTACTGGCTGCCTCAGTGTGGCTGATACCAGTTACTGTTTATTAGTTGACTGTGGAATCTGGGAGTTTTCAGGGAGCAGGGAAGGGAGGGCTAGTAGGGTACTTGGTGTTGAAGCCCTCTGTGGACTTGGTGACATGTGGGGATTCAGCACCAGTCCCTTGTATTGCAGCTTCTGAGGTGGCAGAACTGGAAAAATGAGCTGAGTCAGGCTGAGACAGACAGGCTTGGGAAGGGCCCTGGCGCAACTCTGCAAGGTCCCTATCTCTCAGGGGCAGGCAGGAGCTTCAGCCTCACCCATGGGTACTGCTTCCTCTCCAACAAGGCTAGGTTCTTCTCAGCCCATGCAGCAGGTCTGAAGCCCTGGGCCCTTGTGCCAGGGCACCTTTCTATGCTTCTGAATCTGCCTTTGTGGCCTCAGCTCTCTGTGCAAGTAGGTCTCAGGGGAGCCAATGTTGAGATGGCTTCTCTTACCTGCAGAAGCCATGGGGCCTGCCTAGCCTCCCCTGGGAGGATAGATGCTTCCAGAACCTTCCTTTCAAGGCCTGGTACCCCCCTCCCACTTTCACCCCTGGCTTCTCTAGCTGGGCTCCTGTCTTTGCTTACTGAGAGCCTCCTGTCTGCTCCGAGGTGCTGGCTTCTCCTGGGTGGGCCAGGAGGTCTAGCCACCATCCCCTGTGGCCAGGCTCAGTGCGGTGCCACAGGGGATGGGCCACTTGTCAAATGCCATTGTTTAATTTTCTTCGCTCAGACTCTACTTGTTCTAACACCCTGCAATGACACGGGTGTTAACCAAGCACTAGGGACTATAATTATGGGAGTTGAGAGACAAGAATCTCCTGGCATTGTAGCAGCTGCAGGCAGGAGCCACTGCCTGATCTGCCCCCAGAGAGGAGCTGCTCCAGTCGCCTTGTGGCTGAAGAGCCACAGGGTTCATGCCCTTCACCCGTGCATTTGTCAGACTACTGCTCCACGGAGACTTTGCCTTCTGGTCTGGCAGTGTGACCTCTCTTGGAGGGGCAGATTCACGCATGTTGCTGGTGTGGGCAGGACAAGCACCTTGTGTGGTCTTGCAGCCTTGCTGAGGCTGCGTGCTGTGGTTGAGGTGCAGATCTGACTGCATGGGTGCTGGCGTGGGGATGGGCTACAGCCAGCAAAGGGGCTTTTCTCAGGACACAAGCAAAGTCTTGCAGGTAGGCATAGGAAATCAATTTCCTTGAGTCTGTGGTGGGATAGACCAGATCCAAAAGCAGGTTTTTAAGTTGGAGTCAACTGGTCACATGCTATGGTTGCCTAATAAACATCTCTGAAGGCTACCTCCAGATGTGTAGCTGATGTTTAGTATCTGGGTTGAGTGGGAGCACAGGGTGTTCTTCTAGAAATGGGTCCTTACTATAAGAGGTCCAGGCACCCAGGAGCTGTGAGAACCTGGCACTTGTCCTGTCAAAGGGAAGGCTCAGGTCAGGATCTAGGGTGAGTCTAGGAAAGGGTACTTATGTGTGGGCATGTGAGAGGAGGAGGTAGCAGCTGTCTGGGCTCATTTCTGGGGAGGAAAGTTGGGGCTCAGCTGCTGATCATTGACCCGGAGTGGAGAGGAATGGGTTGTCAGGAACTGAGTTCCTGATCACAGGTAGAGGTAGAGTAGATGGTATTGACACTGGTGAGGAGATTCCAGCTGGGAAGGAGCTCAGGCTAGACTTCTTGTCCTGGGCATAGGGCATAAGGTCTCTATCCCTGAAGTTAGTCCTAGATCGTACCAACTGGTACCCACGCTTTGGTAAGTCTTTTCCCCTCTCTGTGCCTCTGTGTCCCTGCCTAGGACAGGATCTAAAGCCCTGATTCCTTTGTGATTTTGCCCTGTGGTGATCTAAAGGTGATGTGGTAGTAGGGTTCAGACTGGGGCTTTGTTGGTACAGGGTACAGGCACCCTATGCCATAGTGCCACAGAGCTATAGAGGCCAGTAGTTATGGCTGGATCACTTTCTTCTAAGACATCTGGTTCCCAGTGGAACCCTGTGGTGACCCAGCACGTTTGTACTGCTAAGGCTGGTGTTGGAATCCAGGAAAGTGGGAACCATCCGAGGTCATAGAGCTGGGGAAGACAGAGGCATTCATGGAGGTCTTTGATTGGCCAAGCTCCCATGAGTTCTGGTATCTGCTGAG
Source organism: Capromys pilorides (assembly GCA_004027915.1). NCBI lineage: Eukaryota > Metazoa > Chordata > Mammalia > Rodentia > Capromyidae > Capromys > Capromys pilorides. The sequence continues at coordinate 6,082 of PVKN010034892.1, forward strand.
CACACAGTAGGCCCTTTCTTGGTAAGTGCATTCAGTGGGCTGTGTTGATGACTCAGACTTGCCTGGCAATGGTTGAGCCTAATTTTTGGGAGCCAAAGCTGGGCTTCCTGAGGGTCCCCTGGCCTTCTGGGTTTGCTCAGAGGCAAAGGGATGGGGCCTGGGGAGGAAGGAGAAGCTGGAGCTCACAGGGAGCATCAAAGGGCTGGTGCGAGGTTTATTGGGGCCTTTACTGCCCTAGTTTTCATTATTTACACCCTGTTGGTTCTAGGAGCTCCCGTTAAACGTGTAATAAATATAAAAATATTTTACAGGCCAGTGAAAATTCCACAGCAAAAATAACTCTATAAAGAGGGATTTCACCCTGCCCTGCCCGTTGCCGAAGTCTGTGTGGCATTGCTCTGAGCCTGTTGGCTGGCAGCAGGGTGGTGAGGTGCTGTATCCCCGTTTGTGATGGAGGGTGCAGGCCCATATTTCATCAGTCCCTTTCCAACCTGTGAATGGAGTCACTCTTCCCAGGACTGAACCTGCCCACAATCCCAGGTGTCCATGAGTGAAAGTAGCTGGAGTTGAGCCTAGGTCCCAGGTTGGGCCCTGGAGGTTTGAGACCACTTGAGGGGAGGAAGGGAGCAGGTGAGATCTGTTCTCTTGGCATCTCCTGCTTTTTGTGGGCAGTGTGAGGTGTCAAGGGGGCAGGAGGAAGGCAGGGGTCAAGAAGACCCTGAAAAACCATGATTTAGAATAAGGGTGCTGAGCTTAGACTACCTGGGTGCCAGTGGCACCTCTACCCTCAGCTGTGTGACCTGGGGCAGGTGACCTGCTCTTTTTGTACCTCAGATTCTCCTTTTGTAAAATTCTATCTTCTGAGATCATTGTGAAGTCGACCTAACTTAGGGTGCATGCCCCCTGACTCCTGCCTCTTGGAGCTTTGGATCTTTCTTCCACAAGTTTGTCCCTTCTGTTGGGGTCCCCCAGATCCCTTGACCTATGACCACTTGGAGAGGGGCAATTCTAGTGCTCTCGCACCTGACTGCTTTCATCCCTGCTTTGTCTGGCTCCTCTGGTGCTATCTATTCTGACCCTCAAAGAGTCTCAAGTATGTATGTGTGGGTGTTGGTGTTGTGGAGACCAGGGTGGGGATGCATGAGGCAGCATCTTTATCCCCTGTTGTGACCCTGGGCCTGCATGCTGCCAGCCTTCCTGAAGCCATCCTGAGGAGACAGCTGCCCTGCACAGGCCCTTCCACTGGGGAGTGAGTGAGGCAGTGGCGGAGAAGCTGATGTATCGGCCAGGGATTGCTTTGGGCCTTGGCTTTGCATGCATGCTTTCAGCAGGTAGAAGTGGGTGTAACTTCCCATTTTAGAGATTAGAACACTGAGACCAGGGAGGCCTAGCAACTTTCCCACTATGATGTGGCCGGGGAGCAGTGGGCCTGCAATTGGAAGCCAGTAGTTTGAGCATGGACCAGGCCTGCACCACTGGGCAGCCCTGCCTGGCTCTGGTGAGCTGGCGGCTGTGTTCTCAGGCGTGGCCTGCCTGTGAAAGGCCTCCTTTTTTCCCTCCTCCCTTGATGCTCTGCCTCATCTTTGCCACTAGGGAGAGAAAAGTGGAAAGCCAGCCATGAAAGGGACTCAGGAAGTCTCCTGAAATCTGCTCTAAATCTATAGAAGTGGCAAGTTAGTCCCCAAATTTGGTATTTCATTTTAGCCACAGAGGGGGCATGTATACCAGAATGACAGTCTGCATGGGAGTGGTCCCAGAGTGAAAGTCAGAAGCAATGTTTTGAGCAAGGTGCTGTTTGGCATTGCCTCTTCCTTTCCCTTGAAGTAGGGTCCCAATAGGACCATTTCACAGGTGAGGAAACAGAGGCGCTGGGGATGTGATTGGGTTGCTCATGCCTCAGCGAGGGGAGTGATGCTTTGCTGTGATCTCCAGCCGAAGGGGCCATTTGGTGGCTTGGAGCTGTGGTGGCTCTCAGCATGGCTCCTGGCAAGCCCTTCTTCCGGCCACAACAGTGCCCAGCAGTGCGTACTTAGGGGTGTGAGTGGTGTTGACTGTGCAACTCAAGCAAGTCCCTCTCCTTGGGCTTGATGTGCCCAGGAAGGGAGATCAGACTGGGGTGCTTACTGGACCCTAACTGTCATGATAGATAAGACAGTGCAGTGCTGGGATCTCAGCAGGCCTGGGAGCACAGAGAAGGGCTCAAGACTGCTAGCACAGGTGGCCTGGGCAAGGATATCCAGCAGCCCTTAGGGGCCAAGAGCCTCAGCCCCCTTAATGTGGATCCTCCCTGCTTCAGAGTTCCTGCCACTGGTGCATAAGCCTCTTGCTCAGACCTGCAGTTGAGACCCTATTCCTTTCCCTTCCTGAAGTGCAATCCATTGTGTTTGTGTGGCTGCAAGGCAGGGAGGGTATGCTGCACCCCTGAACCCCCATGTTCCTGACTCCTGGTCTCTGCTTCTTCATGGCAGGGTAAGGCAGGGCCTCTGGCCCTGGTAGGCCCTTGTATGCCCATTGTTGACTTTTCAGGCTTGCTTTGCTCTCTCATTTCTGCCTGCACATACATGCCTTTGGAGTCCTCTGACTTGATATGAAAGATTGTGCTTCCATTGCTGTGAGCAAGCCAGTTCTTTGAAGGTTGGAAGCCTGTCTTTCCCCTAGGCACAAGATTGAGTTTAGGGAACATTATAAGGCATTGGGTGAAATGGCCCAAATGGAGCACTCAGTCTATAGTGACAAGAGCCTTTGCCTATTGCTTCTACTTGGGGTCAGCATACCTTAGCAGAGGATCCTGGGTCAGGCTCCTCATTACAGTGAGTTACATTGGTGTAGCAGGGACATCTGGTTTTACAGATGGGTATGGATGTCCTGTCCATGATCATGTCTTGTGTCTGCCTGTGGTCTACTGCCAAACGTTAAGAGTTGACCACAGATGTTTTCCAGATATAGCACAGGAGGCCCAGAAAGTAGGCATAGTGGGTGCAGGTGTCCAGCATAGTTTGAGAACCACCCTCATCAGGTTGTGGTCTCTGTCCCATCTTGCTTAGGTTGCCAGGGGAGGAAGGTGTTATAGCTCAGCTATCCTAGGCCTCGGTAGGCTGGAAAGGACCTTGCTCTCCAGACGAGAGCTTCCTGTGGTTGCGTTCTCCAGTCTAGCAGAGATAGTTACCATATTTTCTTTCCAAACATCTAACTCCCCATTGCTTCTCCCTAGACATGGTTTTGGATTAGCATCGTGGAGGATGCTGGGATGAGCCTAGGGCTAAAGAGTGGGGATGATAGGCCAATGTAGTGGCTGACTCTGACTGGCAATGTGCCCTGGGCTACAAAGAGGATGGCAGTATAAGCTGTAGTGGAATCTTCTGGGCCTGTGTCTACCATGCAAAGTAGGCTGCTCTGGGCTACAGGGGGCAGGTACTGTCCCACCTCTCTGTTGTGTCATTGTTGTATGGTGTTGCAGAAACAGATCTAGTATTTAATGTAGGTCACAGCTACTGAATACCTGACCATCTGCTTTATCCTCTGTGGGAGCCCCTGGAAGGCCCCTCCTCTCCACTGTGGTATTGCTTGCTAGCATGCTAGGAGGATACAGGTTTGGCCTCACTGGCCCTTGGCAGGCAGCCTTTAATCCTTCCTTTGTGTTACCACTGGTTGGGTTAGAGTTCACAGGAGAAGAGAGGACCTAGGCTATGTAATTAAGTTGCACGCTTGGCACAGAGACCCGATTATAATGTGCATATCCCATTTGCTGGCTTTTCCAGGTCATTGTCCTGTGCCTGGGCCCATGGGCTAATTACAAGGTATAAGGCTCTGCAGTGATTCCGGGGCCCCAGCTTGTCGCGCTGAGTGTTGTATGCTGTGGGCTCTGTGCTGGCTATGTTGGGAAGGGACATTGCTCACCTGTTGGGGACAGTCTCACTGATGGGCACATCACAGGACCCCTTGGGGATTGCCCTGGGGAGGGGGGCATAGGAGTAGCAGGCAGTAGAGGGCTCTTGTTGGGGGAATGTCTGAATGCTCCTAAGCACTATCAGGTTGCACTGGCTCTGCAGTTAGAAAAGAAAGTGAGGTGGAATGAGAGTCATGGCTCCCACTAGGATCTCTGGTGTGCATCCTGGGGACATGGATGCTTTCTGTGGGGCATGGTACAGTTCCCAGCAGTGCTGCAAAGCCCTTGCTGCTGGTGCCCTCACTGGGTCTGTCTTTGTGGGGCTTTGTGGTCTTGGTCTCTAGGGATCCCTGGAAGGAGATATGGAGAAGGGATGATATTAGCCTTAGCCAACACAGTATCACAGAAAAACAGCCCACCAAGCCTCAGCCTCGTCACGTGATTACAGTAGCAAAGCACAGATCCCTGACTTTACAGTGGACGTGGATGCTCTATCCACATTCATCACACACAGGAAGCCCCTGTGGAGCACGAGCATGTGGTGCGCCAAGAACAGCTCGTCTGGGGTCCATATTTGGTTCCAAGTGGGTGCCTGCTGTTCATCTGGACTTAGATTTCAGGTAGGTTTGAGGGGATGGATGGCCTGGCTCAATTCTCTTCAAAACAGGACCCATAAAAATGTAATTGGTAAAATATTTTTCTTTTACTTAAAGTTGTCCCCAGTAAACAAGAAGTATTCGGGATTATTTCTGGTCACTCCTAAGTGTACCTGAAGTGGAGAAGGCCAGGAAATGCTGCTTGAAGATGCCCCAAACAGTTTCCTCATTGGGTTTCCCCTCCACCAATGAATTGGAGTAGATAACAGAGCAGTACTGACAGTCAGACTGTGCCAGGGCTTCCTGGGCCCTTTATTTTATTTTATTATTGCATTATTTAATTATTTAATTATTTTAATCCTCAAAAAATTTGTCTTGAGGCGTGAGCTATTAGTGAATCTAATTTTTTTCTTTTAATAAGAAATAATGTCACATTTTCAAAACACGTTAGTAGTACATTCCCAATAATTGATACAACGCATATTGTTATCCTCATAGTAGTTATACAGAGCACATGATGTAGACATGATAATTTTTCTAATCATTGTTTTTACAAAAATTTCTTCTCATTGAACTAAGAGAAAGTAGCTATATACATAGTCCAGTATTCCATAATCACAGTGGGTTATTGGCAGAACTGGAAATGTTGAAAGCTATTGATTTAAGCCTTTTACAACTCAGCATACTAATCTAGCTTTATGTTTTATGCCTTATGGTTAAACTTTTCTGCTGGTGGTTAAGGGCAAGTTAAAGCAAGACCTGCATAACAAAACATGTAACTTTTATATCTCCCAAGGTCATTCAAATGCCCTCAGGATTTACTTTGAAACCATGTACAGAGCTTTGTAGATCTGTTGTCAGCGTCATCCGTCTGGATGAGTCACGGCCATTGCTTGACCAGTTTGCTCTCTGTGAAAGCCTGAGAGAATGTTTTCTCTCTAGGTGACTCTCCTTAGGCACAGTATACATCGTCAATCCATTTCCTCTGTGATCTCATAATCTCCTTGAACAGAAAATTTGGGAAACCACTGAGTTGTAGGATGTTACAGCACAGGTTCTCTTATGTCCTGAGTCCTCACTGACCTTGAAGGATTAGGGCCAAAATATTGGCAATCCTTGTAGCCCTTCTTTTTCTCTAATTTTTGGTCTAACTTGCATTCTTAACCCTCCAGAAGAGAAG
>PVKN010034893.1:0-11743 GCA_004027915.1 Capromys pilorides
CACCCATTCAACTTGCCAATTATATTTATGTTTTTAATGTCAGTCATTGATACTCTGGCTTTGCCAGAGCAAACTTTCTCCCACAGAACTCAGAGAACCCATAAGGTTTCCATGATCCCTAATAGTCACATAGAGAATTCTCTTTCACTAATGGAAGAATTTTAAAGGCTTTGATTTTAAAAACCATAAAATAAGATAACTTCTCTGGAAACAGAGGACTCAGCCATATCTATGAAGGTCAAACAGCATGTGTACTCCCTTCCCCAGAATCTGGGCTCTTCTAGTTGCCATTCATACAGCTATGAGTCAGAACAAACCCCGTGCTGACAAATCCTAGTAGGGCAGCTCTTTGGCTGCTGTCTCATGAATGCTAACTTCACTCAATGAACTCAGGTCACTGATGACAGTGGTGGGAGGCCTACACTGCACTGCAGAAAACTGCTTGGTAGGTGGACCTAGCTGCAGCTGCTGACCGTGAAGCTCCTGGGTTGTCTCCTTCAGCTCTCAACACACTAGGGCTGATGGAGGCAGAGCAGAATGCAGAGCCTTCCAAAGGAAGAACAAATGTCCCCATAGAGGACTTTTCTTGTCTTTGAACCTGCACTGTGTGGTGCCATTTAGATGAAGCTAAAACTATTTTTGGCAAATATTATGATACATGGTTACATTTAGATCTTATCTTTCAGGGAAATTTTGGTAATTTAGCATATGTTTGTAGAGAGTTTCATCAGGCCCCAGGCGCTGATGAGTAAGATCAAGCTGTTGATACACCAGAGAAGGTCACAGTCTAGGCGCACGGCAAGGTGTCAGCAGATGCACAGTACCCGCAGCAGACACTTTCCTGTGTGGTTCTCCTCCAGGCAGCCTGTTCTCCCCATTCCAGAAGAACACCTCAGTTTACCTTTGCAGATGATCCTTCCCTGCTTTTCTTTTAACTGTGGGTTTTAAGTGGAGCTCACCCCACCATCCTCTCTGCAGCTCCAGAGATGGGCAGATGCCCAGTGTGGCAACAGTGAACAGCATCTTCTGCAGATCACACTTGGACCATCCGCTTAAGAGGGCAACTGTTACCTGGCCCCAAGTAGGGAGGTGCAAGCTGGGAGGGAAAGTCAAAACCAAAGTTGCAGTAACAAACTAAATGGTATCCCAGTGGAAGGTATGTCCACATGGAACCTCAGAATGTGATTTTATTTGAAGTAAGAATATTTACAGATATAATTAAGGGAAGAAACAAGAGGAGGAACAAGCCCACATCCAAGGACAATCACCCTTCTAAAGGAAATAAAAGAAAATACAAATACACAGAGGAAAAAAAGTGACGCAGCAGTGGAGGCCAACACTGGCATCAAGCAGCTGCAAGCCAAGGAATGCCAAGAATTGCTGGCAGCCACCAAACTAGGAGAAAGGCATGGAATAATTTCTCCCTCAAATCCTCTATAAGGAGCCAGCCTTCCCAACACCTTGATTATGAACATTTGGTTCCCTAACTGTGGGAGAATAAATTTCTATAGTTTTAAGCCATTCAGAGTATGGCAATTTGGTAAGGCAGTTCTAGAAAACTAATACAGTTGCTAGTCTGGCAGTAGTCAAGCTACTACAGTTGCTATAAGCCATCTTTCTACCACATGGCAAAATAATAATAATAATTAGAGCCTATGCACAAGGAAGCAAACTCATAGCCAGAGCAAGACACATTGCTGTCAATTTCATATTAAAACATGAAGCTACCAGGGCTGGCCAAATAGCTCAGCAGATTAAAGTGCCTGCTAGCAGGCACAGCACCTGCCATGCTGGTCCCATCCCCAGAATGTGCTGAGATGGCAACTGAGACTAGGTATGATGGGGCATGCCATGATCCCAGCTCTTTGGGAAACTGACCACAGTCAGATCACTACTCCTATCTACATAGTGAGACCTGTAGACCCTATAGACCCTGTCCTAAGATACAAAAAAAAAAAAAAAAAAAGCCATGAAACTAAGCTCACCTGAAGACAGACTGACCCCAAGGCATTTTTCAGTCTCTGAACCCTAAAGTTCATCACTGGCTTATGTTTGCAACCTGACTAACAGTGAAATAAACACTTTCCTTACTAAAGGCATGCATAAAGTGTTGTCACCACAGAGAAGAGCTCAACGAAAACTGCGGAGGAGAACTGGGGCTGGCTTTCCTGGGAAGCATCGCTTACACTAGGCGCTAAGGAACAGGAATCTGTCCTGGCCCATGCTGTGACTGCGGCATTCCCAGCAAATGAGGATGATCCACACTGCCCCATCAGAAAAATGCTGGGACCATACGTTTCGCATAAGATTGCAATAAGTGAAGAGAAGGAAGAGAAAATTACAAAATTAGGCTGCATGGAAAGCCTTGGATTTACCTGGACAAGACCTAGGTGGCACACACAACTGTACAAATCGAAATCTGTAACCCTAAAAGACAAAGAAGAGAGCCGGGCGTGGTGGTGCACGCCTGAAATCCCAGCACTTGGGAGGCCAAGGCAAGAGGATCAGTGCAAGTTTGAGACCAGGCTAGGCTACAAAAGTGAGCTCAAGGCCAGCTTGAATGCCATAGCAAGACCCTGCCTCAAAAAGACAGAGAGAGAGAGAGAGAGAGAGAGAGAGAGAGAGAGAGAGAGAGAGAGAAGAGGTAGTAAAAAGAAAAATCATGCCTATTGGAATCAAAGAGCTTGACCTTTGTATCCTACACTACATCTTACTATCTTAAGTTGTTGCATACTGCTTTAAACTTTGCTTTATCTCTCTGTAAAATACAGATAAAATCTGCCTCATGGCAGACAATTAGATTGTACATATAATGCAAGCATTAATAAGTATTAGTTCCCTCTCCTTTCAAGGAATTTTCTAAGAGTTTTAGGTTTGAGGACAACTGAATGGCAAAAAAGGAGAAACACAGAAGTCTCCATATTCTACTGAGGCTTTTTGAAACTCTAGTCAGGAAATAATTCACATTTAGTAGAGTACAGTCTGTGTTGAGATTTATAATTCAAACATAATTAACTCAAATTATAATTTCATATGCTTTAAACTAAAGATGCCACTAAACCTAATCTCTACAGAAAAAAATATCAAATTACTCATTACTGTGACCTTTGACTATGTGAACCAAGGAGTGTTTCTAGAATCAGCTGTTTTATGAGAGCACAAAAATGTCCAGAAAACTGCATAATGATTAATGAGTCTTAAAATGAAGCAATAACACGAGAGTAGAAAACAGCACCAAAAAATATGAGTTAAGGGGAAAATATTTAGAACTATTATGAGGACCTTAAATTCCAGGTCCTCCTGACACCTAGGAAAAATAGCAATAAAGATTTCTAAATAGATTTTCCTTTTTTAAGAAAGAAGAAACAACAACCTGGTGGAGAGCACTTAACTTATTGGATCTCTCCCACTAAAATACAGTTAGAGTGTAATTTTGCCAGGAAATATTTTAACAGATGCCCTATCTCCAAATCATCCAGGCAAGGAGGCATACAATCATTCTGAACACATCCAGTTTAGTATAAAAGTTCAAGGACATGCCCTAGTGTTGGCCATGCAATTTTACTTGAAGGGTGGAGAGCTCCCTAATGTGAAATGACCGCATTCTACCAACCTGGGACCTCATTTCTTCCTATGTTAATATCAACTCGCACACTTCTTCCATTGCACTCATTCTAATCCAACCCAACCACAATCTTTCCCTAGACCTGTGATACATTTCACTTATCTTCCATTTCCACCGGGTCCCTGCAATCTAGAGTCTTAACATGATCTTCTTAAAGAGTCAAGCATACCGTACCATTTTCTAAGCCACCTCAAAGGTTTCCCCTTGCAGGACAAAATCAGCACTTACAAGTATGGCCTACCTACCCAACTGTAGACAATCAAGGTCTTGACAATTCTTCTTACATGCTGCCACCCGTGCTGTTTTCTGTATGCTCTGGCTTCCTATATGTCTCTGAAATGATCTATAAACATACATTTGTTTCTTTCTCTCTTTTTTTGGCGGAACCGGGGATGGAACTTAGGACCTTACACTTGCCAGGCAGGCATTTGTGCCTCAGAGCTATCTCCCCAGCCCACATTTGTTTCTTTCTTAATGAGACACAGTTTATCATTGTTTTCACCCTTGTTTTTTTTTTATAAAAATCAGTCTTATCCCTTGATTCTATGCCCTTGGGAGCCTGGAACCAAGAATAACTGTTGAATCTTCATATGCACCAAGGGTGCATTGAAGAAAAATAAACAAGCAAGCCCTCAATGCTTGGAGTCATGACTTTAAACATCAGAAGCTTTGAACCTTTAGGATATGTTTTACTCAATAATCATGTCACACATTTACACACCTGAAATACTCAAAGCAATTTGAAGGAGAAGTAACATGTTCTATAGATTAACCTTCTTCCTGAATTTTGCATCCATCCTATTTGTCAGACACAGCAGAGCTCTGATTCTTAGTCAGCTTTTTTTCTACCGGAACTGTAGATCCTCCATCTGGTTCTGATTCTCAGAATCAATTTTAGCAATCTGAGTGTTGAACTTGCTGTCATCTACTTAAGCTTCTGCTTCTGTTTCCAGACTAAAATCTGGCCCTGAAATCTGGTTTCCTGGCTCTCTCTCCTTCCCATATACCTTCCTGTTGCAGACCCAGCCACGACTCCATAGCCCACGTCCCCCAAGGGTTACCTGCAGGACATGGTGCTGAACCCAGGGCAAGCATCCCACCTCTGCTACAGAATTCTTTCATGTGGACTCCTACCCTGACCTCGCCACCTTTCTAAGTCATCTGCTTCAGGATGCCCTGTCTCCAGGATATACTCACTTCTGTGTGCCATTTATTCACTCATCCAGCAAGCATTCTTTAAAGAATCTTTTACATGTTGTAACTTCACACTACACCAAGATAAATGCCCTCTATCTCTGAGAAAAGACAGAAAAGTGGAATAGGAAGTGGGATATTTGTGTGGTACCATAAGAACAGACCATGGGTTTGCAGTGACCCACTTCTCACCTTCTACCTGGTCTCGACAGAAATTTTAGGTAAGATTTTCTTCCTCCTACATGACCTTGAACTTTTCTTTCCTTAAGTCTGAACAAGCACTAAAAACTAGAATGTGTCTACCTTATTTGCTTTCCATGAGAATCAGCTGCACTCAACAGGAAAATATCCTGTCAGATCCCATTGGTCACTCCCAAACTTCCCTTTAATGGTTTTAATTAATCTTTTGTTTATTCCTACCTAATATGCAAAACAAAGGCCATTTCTCTTTGACTTTGGTGATATCTTCACATGTGTGATATTGGAGCGTTCTCTCTATTGCAATAGTGTTTCTTCTGAATGAGATATCTCACTACCTAAATCAGAATTAGTTTTTATATGACAGAACATAAGGGGAAAAAAAACTTAGTTGGAAAGAGAAAGGAATGGAGATCAACGAAGTCTTCTGGAAGTAAGCAAAAAATAGAAGAATGAGGAAACGGTAAGCAAACAACACAGAAGAGAGGCAGACATTCCAGGCTGAGAGGTGGCCAGTGTGACCCTCATGCCCCATAGCAGAAGGTTCAGGTCTTCAGAGTACAGGACCATAACTATAACTCTGTGCTAAGCTCTACAGATCTGAATGGAATTCTTTACCCTCTCAGGAGCTGATGTTGATCCCAAATGTCTGCAGATATCTGCAGCTCATGAACTAGCCCATGTTTTTCCTCAATCCAGGATTATGCTGGCATATGAACAATACATACATACACACACAGACAGACACACACACACAAATTTCCTTTAAATGTGTATTTCATCCTTTCAGCATGCCATAAGTACTGAAATTGAAATTCAGCATCTCAGAAACACCAAGAGGTCAAGCTATGCCTGTGATACATACAAGATATCTCAGCTTTTTCAGGACTGTCAGTTTGAAGCACGTCACTCTGTAGATGTAGGCCAAGTTCCCATAACCCAGACAGACATGAGACTAGAATGATACAAGTCAAATAAAGATATTTTCTTTGACTAGGAACTTCATGAGATCATGAAACAAGTTGTCTCATAAACCCCCACTCTTCAGATAAGTCCTCAATGGCACATAGCAGGGTCTCACATAGTTCTTGAATGCAGTGTCACATCATCTCTAACAATGAGTGCCATCTAACAAAGGATTCCCTCTGGCAATAATATCAAGCAGTATTTTGGAGGAGAACAAGTGATTGCCCTCCATGATATCAAATATAAAAGAGAAGCAATGCACTCTGAGCATCTCTCTTTCCCTTAATAGCCCATTATGTGCATACCAGCCATGATACATGATGCAAATGTGATTCCTAGGTCACATGGTATGCATACCACTGCTGAGCATGTGTTTCTGAGCTGCTACCAGAAGTATTATTTTTTGCTCATTGCTACAAGTGCCAGAAAATATGTTTAAATCATTGCTTGAAATTCCTGTCCTGACCAAGCTGCTTCTCAGAGCTGTTAACAAGAAACAAAATGTGCTGACTTAAGGTTCACTTTCTTTCTTTCCCTGGCCTTCCCCTGGGGGCCACTGGAGAACCATGAAAGGGCTTTGGTCAGGTAGCAATGAAAGAAGCAAAAAAGGAGCCCAGTATCTGTCAAATATGCATATGCTGGAAAATTGACTCCAGGTTGTGCCAGTGACCTGTGAAAACACTGGCACCTATTTCAATCTTATAGTTCATCTTATAGTCTTCTGATTTTATTATTTGTCAGCCATTTATTTTTAAAGAAACTATAATTGTTGCTTAGTTGAGAAGTTATGGAGTAAACTGGGAAAACACCTTTAATTCTCAGGCCAACTCTTTTAAGGCCTATAAAAATGACATAAATGGTTTCTGATGCTACTTCATTTCTGCAGAAGGATGTTTTCACATTATGTTTTTCTATCAACACAGTAAAGTACAGACTGCACCTTAAAGCTCTCATCTAGTTTTGAGTTTCCAAACAGCATGCCTCTAACAAGGAAATGTCTTTGGAAAGGAAAATAAAAGAGTGTGATTTCTTTGGGGCTGAGCATCGGGGGAGCATATTTCTTGTCATAATTTAGGACTGCAGTTTGGAGAGGTGCAGGTTTCCTCACACTGGCTCACCTGATTTTAGAAGCTGATCTCACAGGTGAAATCCACTTAAAAGACCTGTAAAAATGAGGACTCAATTCAAACATCGTTCTAATTTTAAATCAACCCTGCAACCACTAGGTTGGTGCTATGGCTTAAGTTGTGCACCTCCTCCCCTATTCTGATGTTGAAGCCTTAGCCCATCATACTGCTGTATGTTACCTTGTTTGGAAACAAAATCATTGCATATTTAATTAATTAAACTAATATGAAGTCACACTGCAGAAGGCTGCATCTCTAATCCAATATGACTGATGTCCTTGTAAGTAGAGAGAAATCTGGTCACACACACACACACACACACACACACACACACACACCAGGTAGATCACACATCAAGGAAGGACTAAGATTGCCAGGAGAGTATCGCTAAGACCAACGTATGCAACAGACTCATCCTTATAGCCCATAGAAACAACAAACTTTGCTTACACCTTGACCATGGTCTTCTACTCTCCAGTCCATGATTCAATATATTTAGGTTGCTAAAGCTGTTCAGTCTATGATATTTCATTATAGCAGCCCTAAGAAACTAATGTAATCAATGTGGTTAGCAATGAAAACTACTTAGCTGGGGAAAAAAAAAACTTGTAACACAGATCACATTTTTGACATAACAGATCTTGACCCTTTCTTAGCATTTATACAGGAATCTCTAATGGAGAGAGACTCAAACTACCCTCTGAGCTGTTATTCTACAGAATTCACATTCATTATGCATAGGATCCTATTTATAAAAGTGACATTAAATAGACAGAAAAATGTAAACACAATAGCTAGATAGAACTAGAACCCCAGGGAATAATTAGGAAGAGTATATAGCCATGTCCACTGGCTTCTTGCAGTCAGACGTTAGCACCCATGTGAGAATATGAAAAATGACCCAACCAGTTGTAGTTTGACAGAGTATAGGTGGTGTGTCAGGGTCCAAACCTAAGAGACTAAAGAATGGGGCAGATTCATCCCGAAGGACCTGCAATATATAAGTCAAGGGCAAGACAATACTTTCAGTTTAGAGCAATAGAGAGGGACTCAGGGCCTATCCTAATCATGGGTACATAATGATAAAAACATTCCAAACCATGGAAACTTGTGGACAGAGGCTGGATACAAATCACCATTGCTAGATCACTCTCAAGAGCAAAGAGAAGTAACAGCCACTGCCACCAGCATTGATGCGAGGTAGACAAAATCATGGAAAACAAAGGGTTGACATTTGGGGGGCAGGAGACACACTGATATTCTGAAGTGAGACCCTCTGATTAACCATCAGTATATTAAAAAAATAAGAACCGACAAGCACCATTTGTGTTTTGCACTTGCTAGACATTTCACAAGCACATACTACCTAAGAAGTTGGAGACATAGTCTCCATTCAATTTTATGCTGCTGCTCTTGTTTATCAGAAAGCTATTTTGGCTGAAGTTATCAAAGCTCATTTAACTCACATCATACTGTGAGCTCTCTTTGAGCTTGGATCCCCTTGCCAGCATCCCATGGCCTCACACCAGGTCTCTTTATTATGTGAATTAAAGGACACTCTCCATGGGCCTGGTGTCCTTGGGCAATACCAGTCTCAAGATGACTCCATTATGGCAGTGGACAGCTTAATCTGTAATTCTTTGCTTGCATCTCTGTGTGCTCTGATACACAGTGATGTGCTAGACAACACAGGGCATGATTCATCTCCCTAAAGCCTACACAAATATAGCCTGATACATGTTGGATGCACTATAAATACTGGCTGAATTAATTAATATTTGAAGGTTGAAAATGAAAGAACAGGCAGATGAATTGAGGCAAGAATGACAGTATTAAATTAAATCGTGTATTCAACTACACATAGCACTATCCTAAATCATATTTTAGTTCGTTCTGAGAAAAAAATAATAGAATCAGTCCACACTAGGAACTCTGCCTTCTACTTACTGAGCAAACTGAATACAGGCTCAGGGAAGTAAGACCATTCCTAGGCCACCCGCTAGTAAGGACAGGCTTCTAACAAAATAGCAATGGACAGCTGTTGAATGTTTACCAGATCCACTCATGGTTATATGTAATCTAATTCAATTCCATAGTTACTGTCTCCATTCTACAAATGAGGAAATCTGGGCACAACACAATCAATATCCAAGGTTCCATTACAAATGTGATAGAACTGGAATTCAAGCCTGCCCCATTAGAAGCTCTTAACCTCTTTGGCTAAGGGACTAGGGTTTGGAAGAACCTATAGATTATAGGCCTTTACATTTGCAAGCAATAAAATGTTGAACAACAATATGCAATGTTTTAATTATTGTAACCATCCTACTAACCTGCTTGAAACTGTCTCATTGTTATCTTTTTTCTCATTAAAGTAAAAATAAAATAAAATATTGAATTTTGTGTAGCTTAATAAAAGGATGCCCTGGAAGTTACCCTTATAGGTAACAGATTAGCTCCAGAAAAGTATAAATCTCTGGTTTTCATGTCCAACAGCCTGAGAGAGCCTTTATTCTCACATAACCAACAAAACCACATATATGTGGCAATAGCCATTCAGTAGACATTCATGAATCATTAGTGGTATGCCAGGGTCTCTACTGGCACTCAGTGGTTCTTTCACTGAGAAGATACAATGAATATAAGTGATACACAGAAAAAAATGGCATTACAATCAGAGTAGTGGATGGTACTGCAGAGGTACCACAGAGACTTATAGGAACCCATTTCTAGGGGTAAGACAAGATACCCTAAATGTGCTAAAATCTCATGCCTGCTTGGTCAGATGCAAGCAAAGATAACTATCAAGTGATGTAATAAGTAAGTCAATAGTTGTGGGTGACAAGAAATAAGATACCTGTTGTGAAATTGTAGTGAACTAGTGAAAATCCTCCTCGCTGGACCTTTAGGCACAACTGCCACCTTTGGCCAAGTCTGAAGGTAAGTAGATCAAGTAAAGCCCTCTCTGCTACTTCAACTATCCTATCACAAATCACACCTCCTGTACTTTTAACAACATACAGCTTTGTCACACTGGGAGAAAAAAAAATCTGTTATTTCCATTCATGTCATGAGTAATAACTGATACTAGAGTTTATTAAAAAGATTCCTATGTATTACATCACTTAATAATTACTGACTAGAGGGCACCTAGCTCACAGACAAGCAAATGGATCCTGAAAAGATCCCTAACAAAGTCTCATATTTAAAGAAAGGAAATTGGAAGAAGTCTGACTGCAAGATGGGACCCCCACCTCCAACAGCCATTGTCTACTGAAGACTTACTACAGCATTTGAATAACAGGCTTTATGTTTGCTGCTTCACATTAACAGCTGCTATTGCTGCCTGGCAGTTCCTAAGCTCTATCAGGAAAAGCTCAAGTGGAGGATCAGCTTTGGAATGACACTCTATTTGATCAGGTTCTGCAGTAACTGTTAAAATCGTATACACTTTCTTTGAATCCCTCTAAACCAAGCTTCTGCAGCATTGCTGCACCTGCAGTTCCAATTTGCAATTTCCTCAGCCTCCTTTGAAGTGATTCTTGTCAATTACCTAGTGTTAATATTAATTAAATATGATTTGCAACTTGAAATGTGGTGTTATCAATAGAACTCAGCTGTAGGAGTATAAAGTAAAAATTTCAATTGAATTTAAATGTTTCTTTTCATTCATAGTATTTTACAACATTAATACTTTTGTCAAATTGATTTTTGCCTGCTGGAAGTCATTTTTCCAAAGCAATGAACATCTGAGGAGAAAAACTGCTCTTTATGTATTCTTTCTTTTCTGTCATTGAAAATACTTTGTTTTAATTTTAAAGTGAATCCATTTCAGTTAATAGAAATGTGGTTCTTGTTTATATCCCAGGAGTAAAATGCTTTCTTTTAAAGCTATACTAAGTTTAAAAATATCATCAGAGGGTACTTCTCAATTAAACACACTAAAAACAAGACTTTCCTGATTTTATTGCTTGATCCTCACCAAAAATAAATCCAGTGAAAAATAAATAAAATGTTTTTAGAAGTGTCCATCATGTTTTATACAAAATGAATTAATTTAATCTGTTCATTATATTAACATTTCAAACAGAATCACATCACAGACCAGTCACGCCTATGATCCTGTCCTGCACTGAGATTTTAAGATTCTAAACATGTGCCAGATAGTAGTCAGAAGTTTCCAGCATTTGCAGGTCATGGGGGGAAATGTCGGATTTAGTCGATAGGACCGATTTGGGTTTATTCTGCCCCTGTAATGCATGTGATGATGACACAAAGGCTTATCACCTTCAATAAGCCATTCGTAAACATGATGACTGATTAAAGGAGGTATGCTGCCATACTGTGCAAATCCACAATGAAAAGATATCATTCTTCCACAAATTCCCTTTATCTTCAAAGATAAAGCTTTAGCTTTCTTGCCCCTTATAATGCTAGCAGTAGTATTAACATTTATTATCCTGACTTCTTCTTAACATAGTATTATAAGGTAAGACAAAGGAGTAAAATAATAGCCTGTCGAAAGACTCAAGGAAGTCATTTATTGAGTCACAAACTACAACCCTCATAGCTTATGATGGAAAAGCATAAAAGAACAGCATCAAGCCCTCTATTACAATATCCATGAAACATT
>PVKN010034894.1:0-11743 GCA_004027915.1 Capromys pilorides
CCATCTGCCTGCACAGCGTGTACTTCCAGCTCAGTATATCTACCACACTCGCCCTCTTTCCTACCACTTACGCTCAAAACAAGCAGGGCCACTGTCCATACAACAGACTGGACTTGAGATCTTGGAACAGCCCTCCACTATTGCTTTCCTTCACGCCTCAGAGCTGATCACCATGTTCTCCAGAACACCTCTGTGTGGATCAGCTTTGCCCTGCTGGCTTAAAGCAAGACAGGCTTTTTTTGGCTCATGGTTGCAAAGGAATCCATCTATGGTCAGAGGCATGATGGCAAGAGGGTGCTGCAGAGGAAAGCTGCCCACTTTGTGGCAGCTAGGGAGTAAAAGGCCAGGGGCCAGGGAGAGTCTCCAAAGTCAAGCCGTCATGACTTACTCAGATTTACCTAGAGAAATACTTTATGGATCTCCTGGGTGTCTTTCAAGCCATGCAAGGTGTTAATTAAAAATAACCATTACTCCTCTGAAATATCTTTTGAGCTAGATGAGCTCTCTCTTCTCCAGAACTACCTGTCCCAGAATTTGACTTCTGCTCTAGCTGTGCTGTGTTCTGCAGGCCTGCTCTTAGCTCTTCCTGTGTGTTCATCCTATACTTCAGCACCTCTGCCCTATGCTAGTAATAGAAAATCTCTCACATTATTAGAAAGCTCCTGAAGGATCCAGCTCTCTCTACACTTCAAACAATGGTCTGCATGATTCCCCCCCAAACACACACACACACACACACACCTCCCATCTTTCCTCCTCCCTTCTTTGCTTGGTTCACTGTACATTTTAGCTTTCAGGTTACAGCCTGAACGGAACTTTCTCATTGCAGCCACCCAAGCACTTCAGACTAGGGTAAGTTTCCCTGCTGTAACTTCTTAAAATGCCTTCATTTTTCATTCTTGACACTTAGAGCAAGTGTGGTTCATGTTAGTGTCATCCTTGGATATCCTCCAACTCAATTGTTCTTTAGCAGAACCTCCCATTGCAGTTTGTGTCATATCCTCCATGATGGTTAGATTTATGTGTCAACTTAGTCAGACCAGATAGTGCCCAGCTGTTGGATCAAATTCTAGTCCAGATGCTGTTAGTAAGGTAGTTTTATAGAAGTCATTAACAGATAAACCAGGAGGTGGAGCAGAGCATGTTACCTATCATGAGACCGGTGATTATTTAGCTAAAGGCCTTAAGTGAAAAAACTGCAATCCTCCAAAAATGACAGCATCCTACCTTTTGACTGCCACTAAACTCAAGCTGAAAATGTCACCTCCTGTCACTGTATCCAGCCTGCCCTGAAGATAATCTCACCATCCCCCACAACTTCATAATTCCTTAGAAAAAAGTCTCTTCTATGACATCTCATTTGAGCCAATCAATAATTATTTTTCTCTTGAGAACTCTGACTAATATATAATAGATACTTAATAAGTAATTTTCTAAATAGACAAATGAGTGTGGTTTTTTTTGCTGTTACTTAAATCAAGCTTGATTTATTTATTTATAAAGCAAATAAAGAAAGAAACTCTTCAGAAAGGGCATTCTGTTGTTTGTATGCAGGTTTCTAGCAAGATACCTCCACACTGGCATGGATTTTCAATATTTTACAGTTCTGGCTTTAGTAGTTTCCACACTTCAAAACAAGCACTGGCATCCCTCCGAGAAGTTAATTGTTTTTCAAAAGGCTTTAATTATCCTCCTGGCATATGGTTTTGGTTCTTTTTTAATTCTTAACAAAACATCCTATTTACAAATAATGTTATGTAGGAATTTGAGATCTAAGAAAATGTCTTTGAGCCTGTTGCTAAAATTGCTTATAATAACAGCCCCCAATAATACTTTGGGGGCTTCAGGGCTCTATGGTTTTAAATTAAACATTAATCTTAATGGCACAGAGCATTAAGCTGTGTAGTAGCAAATAAGAACAGTCATCCTCTTTCAGTGATTAACCAACTTATGTTGCACAAGTTATTTTAACCATTTGAGCCTCTGTTTCTTCTTTTGTAGAATGAGAAAATTCCCAGCAATGTAAAAAGTGATTTTCAAATAACCTCATTACAATTCCATTCAGATGGAAAAGGAGAACAAACTAAAACCATGCTCCTCTAAAACCCACCTAGGCCGTATGAGGTGGGGACAAGATGGACCGTTCTCACCTCTGCAAGCTTCATCAATCCTGAAAGCAGCAGAGCAGAACTTCCTGTTGGACTTCTTCCCCTCAATACACCCAATCTCATCTTTCCCTACTGATATCAAACTACTATCTCTGCTTGTTGTGATGTATTTAGTGCGAGCCTTTTGTAATTACTGTCATCATGTGTAATTTAAGATTATTTGGCTATTGTAAGAATTTTTTTTCTCTCATTCTTAGTTAAGACACTATTTCATTTGACTAACTGCTCATTCATTCAAAGAAATCATTTTGGACAAGCCTGCTTCATCCCACATAACATAACAGGAACAGGAATATTAAAGATGTTTTCCTCCATGGTTTTAAGGATGAAAAATAGAATGGCCACAGGACAGACAACATGGTCCTACTCTAAAGAGATGTGATATGCTTGAGATTTTCTGGTGCGCAAGATACTAATGCCCCTCTCAACCAAAGAGACTGGTAGTAGGTATTGGAAAAACCTTCCAATTACTGCACTCCTTGGGGAGTACTATGAAAGGGACAATATGCATTGCATTCTGGGAAGTAGGAATGTCCAAGCTTATGTCCAGAGAGTGGGAAAGAAGAAAAGAGAGAGGGAGAGGTGAGGGAACAGAGAGAAAGAGGAGAGAGGGAGAGAGAAAAGAAAAAAGGAAGAAGAGGAAGAGGAGGGGAAGGAAAGTAGAAGAGAAAGCAGAGGAAGGGAAAAGGAAGTGGAAAGAAGAGGATGGAGAAAGATAGATAGAAGAAGAGAAGAGAAGAGAGAGAAGAAGACAGCAGACCCAGAAGGAGAAGGCAATCCCCACCCAGTGACAGCTGTAGCTGTTTGTGTTTTCTCATGGGTGGTGAGCAAGTGGCTGTCACCATACCATACACTTCGGAAACATGTTCAGAGTTTTACAGAAAAGGGAAGAAGGCAAGAATATGTGCTTCCTCCAACCTGGCAGTGTGACTGATGTACAATGAATTGAGAGTTGCAACCTGCTATGTACTTTGTGAGAAACACTGAAAAGATTTTACAAACTGCTGTATGAAAAAGAAGCCCATTCCTAAGTTTACTTAGAAGGTTTTCATAAAAGGTAACTGTGATAAGAATCTATAGTTGGACAGCAATTTGGTTTGTTTTTTCATTACTTTTGTCTCTTGGAGAACCTAAGGTAAGTAGGCATATTGTCCCTTGTCTTCCCTGGGACAAAATATCCAACCCCTGAAACTTAAAGGAGAGCTTTGTGTTGGGCCAGGGTTTCAGGAAACTCACTCTGCAGTCAGCTGGCTTCATGGCAGAGGAGGCTGGCAAGACAAAGCCACTCCACGGTGGCAGCCGGGCCCCAGGGGTAAGTCTTGGACGGGAGCACGCCTCTTCAGGTCACTTGTCTAGTGACCTACCTTTTTCAATGAAGTCCCACTTTCTAACCACACATTGAGCCCTGGACTCATCCATGATGATCTCAAAGCTCCACCTCTGAACACTCTGGAGGAGTGTTTTAGGCATAAACCACATCAGATTAAGTAATTCTAACTTCTTAAATTGCTACCATTCCTTGTAATAGACACCCCTAGCGGCTAAGATCTACAAGAATAAAGCTTTCTTCCATGTGTTTTCAGAGTGAGAAGCATACTCAAGATTCTCCAAAACTGTAAATAAACTCAGTTACTTGCAAAAGCAATAGCATATCGTCAGCGCTTAAATGCTGAACAGGAAAGCACTATCAATTAGCCAATGGCATAGTTATATTATTTTTATTTAGTAGGATTATACATGCCTATTACGTCTTGGAGAAGTATGTCCCCAAATTCCAATGTATGTAGAAAGTTAGCAATCCATGAAAAATTAATAATGCTTAGGAACGTATGGCACAGCGAATGCACATGCAGCAGAGGGCACTATATAATGTAAGGACATTTTTGTTACATGTTACATCAGTATTAAATACGCTATATTGTGTATTCTGGGAAGGAAACAATGGAACATAGTTGTAAGAATTCTAATTAAGTCACCATGGAAGAGAAACACACACTCACACACATACACACACACACACATACACATACACACACACACACACACACACACACACACACACACACACACACAGGAGCACATACACAATTCTGAACCCAAGAGCCCAGGGAATATGGCCTCTGCTGCCTTATGTGTGGCCTTGCTCTCAGTGGGAGGAGAAACACAAGGCCCTGCATCTTGCTGAAATCTGACCCCTAAATTTAGAGGCCATCTCCACATTATCCACAGAGAACCTGCTCACCCAGGCCTCCTTCCTGTTCTCAGAATTATCTGGTTTAATTTTTTGTCGTTGTTTAGCTTCCACTTGTCAGCATTAATTAAAAATCCTGTGACCTGGCCTCGCTCATTTCAAGGGATACTTTGGAAAATGAATCCTTGTGGAGAATCAAGGATCTTACTTAGAGAAATAAATTAATTGATCTTTGAGAACTTTTAATGACCCCTACCTTGACTTTCAGCTGGACTGAAAAACAAATAGCCCAAGGCAGGAAGTAATATTTACATTGTATCTTTTAAATAAACAAGTCAAATCTGACATACTTTTAGGGAAATAATTCCTTTTTATTGCTAAAGTAAGTATGCACCACAATACTCTTGCTCCTTCACTGATTCCTAAATGGTTCACAGGCAAAACCGCAGAGAACTGTGGGTATTGGGCATAAAATGGCAAACATAAAATAAATTTTTCAAATATTTTGGCCCTGAAATTTAACAGCAACACCTAATCTTATTTTAAAGAAATCTATTAAGTGTTATCTTGTTATATCTGAATAGTTGGAGAATTACGTATTTTCCTCAATTTTACTATTTTAGCTATGAGGTGTGATAGGAAAATACGATGAAACCTTACATTTTTAAAAATTTATTACCATAAAAGGCATATTGCGATGAATCCTCAAAGAGTTCTCTTCTGCTGCTAACAACTTGGCCCATTTTCCTGCCCCTTTCTGAAGCAGTTCTGGAAATCCTCTTTCACAATGATCTTTATTTGCTCTGTTCTTGCTTCTTTGGTGCCCTGAATTAATTCCACAGATACAAGGGGACAAATCCTGTGAACGTGGAGGGCGGCGACACACATGATGTGCCCAGGCCCTGCCTTTCCACTAGATGCACCGGAGAGGAGCGCGCGCAGCTCAAAGACACTCGCAAAAGGACTTCCAGAGCTTCTCCAGAAAGTGGAGCAAATGGTGGGATAGCTGTGCTCGAAGTAAGGGACACTATTTACAGGCAGACTCATGGCAATGTTTTCTGTTGAATTAATTTTTTATGTACACATTCATTGTTATATTTTCATTACCTCCTCACTACTTCACTGGAAAAAGGACAACACATGTGACAGAAACTAGAAGTCTACAGCTGAGTCAGGAGCAAGCGATTAGAGGCACATGAACACGGTCACAATAATATCAGAAAAATAATGAGCCAGGACATGATCTGATGTCTCCAAAAAAGACTGCAATCCTCGTTTAAGATTATAAGTCAATTTACTATCCAGTATGTTTCAAATCCAAGGCAGGAGGTAGTTATAAAAAAAAGCTCTTCTCTTGTCTTCCCTTAGAGGCTGAAAGACAAAGGGTAGTCAGTGATACGCAGAGGATTCGTGGGCTTGAAGGGAAGTCAGTAGATTGGGAACCCAGGCACATAGGACTGGATGTGGTGACCCAGCCTGTGTGGCAAGGATTTCCTCAGGTGAAGATTCTATACCTTCTCTGTGAGACCGCATTATGAAACAGCAGTAAGGAAGCAGAAACATCTTTTTCATATTAGGACCTCAAAATGTGGTCATGTTAAGTGGATGTGGTTTGGCTAAAGTGTGTACTTGCTGGGCAGTAGCACCTCCCCCTGCAGCAGGTTCTGGCTTTGGGAGAGCCAGGAGATGTTAAGGATCCCCAGTGTTAAGAGATGGAAAGCGAAGGACAAGCAAGGACCAATAGGAAGTGTGAAAGCCCCTGGTCCCCTCTTCCCTCAAAGAAGTGTCCGACTTAATTGGATAAATGCTATCAATTTAATTAGAATGCTATCTAAGTTTCATTTCTTATTTGAATATTCTAAACGACACTTTTCTCATACACAATTATCAAAAATATTCCTGTATCCTGAATTGCAGACATTTTTAAGTCCTGGAGATAAAATATAGCATTGGTTTTTGCTCCGCCTCCTTTGAAAAAAAGAATAACTCAGAAAACAACAAAGGAACTTATATGACTTGAAGCTATTTCTAATTTTATGTATTATATAAAATTATATCTAGACAATGGGCTGGGGAGATAGCTTAGTAGTCTCAGCTCCTGTCTGGCAAGTGCAAGAACCCGGCTTCTATTCCCAGTATTTCATACCATACTGGCGCTGGAATTCTGGATATTCTGAGCCAGCCATTGAAAGCAGGCATGGTGGTGCATGCCTGTAATCCTAGGGCTGAGGAGTCTGGGACAGGAGGATCACTGTGAGTCCAGCTGCCTAGCAGGACCCTGTACCAAATGAATAAATAAATAAATAAATAACATTTTAAAGATTAAAATTATATCTAGAAAAATCCAGAGAAATTAGAATTTAGTATTATCAGTTTCAAGAGTTTTATTTTTAATTTTTCAACTTGTACTTTTCAAAAAATTTTATCGTTTTGTAAAGAGAATTTATGAGATAATATCTAAGTTTGTTCCTTATGGTACTTCAATTTTATGTGAATCAGCACTGGCTAATTGACCTCAACAAATTTGACTTTGTTTTATCTCTAATACAATTCAGTGATCCAAAATATTGCCAAGTTCTAAAAGCTGATCCTGGGAAGGGTGACAATGAAATTTATGATTAGTATGGAGACTTCTTAAGCTAGAACAATAAGGCATTAGTAATTATGCTGAAATGGTAAGGATAAACTAGAATTGTCCTGGCCATCTGTGACACACTATTGCTTTACTTCTTACAACTCATGGTCTGACCATATCACATGACTACCTAAAATCCTGGCTGAACACTGTTCTTTCTATAACAAGCTTTCATGTACTTAACATTTAAACTCACTTACTGTAAAGTCATTCCAATTACCTTGCTTTGGGAATATGATTTCATTATCTGAGATGAAGCTCTGAATGTATTTCTCTTCTTCCTCACTGATGATACCAACATGGTGGGGAAGTCCTCATTTTCTCAACTCCTCCCTCAACACCCAGGGGATTTCTGTCATCACATCTGGCATTTTGCAGCCCCTGCTTCTGCTACAGGCCCTTGCTCTTCTCAGCTCTCTTTAGGAAATCAACTGCTTTGCTCATCAAACCTCATGACTCTGTGTACCACTGCCCCAGGTTACTGTTCACTACCACAGGAGAGTCTAAAGCTTTTCCCATAATGCCACTGAAGACGCAACCAAAATTCCCTTCTATAGCCTTTAAAAGAATTATATCCTATTTAAAAGCAGAGCTGTGTGCACTGGCTTGTCTTTCTCTTCATCCCATTTGCCTTACAGGATAAATAGAATCTATTTCAGAGACAGGTGGTGAAATCTAAGGGACACAAGGTTCTGGTCGGAGAGGTACAGTGCATGCAAATCAATTAGCAAAAATAGGAACACTTGTTAAAGAGCAATCATTATGGGAAATGAGGTACCGCTAGTACCTGGAAACATTGATTTCTGGAAACAACTATTGTACCATAATTAAATACCTGATTTGGATCTGTTTATGAGATATTACTTATAAATTATATTTCTTGTAAATGACAAATCATTGTAATACATTTATGGAGCATAATGTGATGTTTTGATATATGTACACAATGTAGAATGATTAAATCAACTAATTAACGTAGCCAGTACCTTAATTACTGAGTGGCTTTTGAGACGATACATTTGCAATTTACTTAGTTGTTTTGAAACACACAATACATCATTAGAGATGATAGTCACCTGCTGTGCAATAGAGATCTCAAAGCTTAGACTTCCTGTCCTGCTGAACGCCTCTCTCTGACCATCAACCTTCTGTTCCCTCCTCAGCCCCCCTAGATTCACCCTCAGCCACTCTACTGTCACTCCCAGGAATACACTGTTTTTAGATTTCATGTGTAAGTGAGGTTCTGCAGTATTTGCTTCTACACCATATTTCAATTAATATGATGTCCTCCAGGTTCATTCCTGGTGTTTCAAATGACAATATTCCTCCTTTTTCTTCTTCTTTTTAAGTCACCCAGTTTAGAAACCAAAAAAAGGAAATAAGTACAGTTGAAATTTGTTTGAGAATTGACATTTCTGTGTTATTAATGTGAGAATCCTTTGAATCTCTAAAAACAAAATCAAATTAATGCCCAGAACAGAACTAATGTTAGGAATGGTGTCGACAGTTTTTCTGCTTATGCATGGGACTTTAAAGCTCTGTACTACTGAAACGCAACTTAAATGGGTATAGATGACCAGTTTTGAGATGAATCGCTAAATCTGTGAAAGCCATCATTATGTGAACAACATCACTACTGTATGGCTAGTTAGGTATTTTCACATTAAATCATAAACGAAATCACATACACAAGAGAAAAGTATGTGCATGTAGCTTATGCAATTGGCTAGGTTTGTAAACATGAGAAAGATAAAACTGCAGGCAGACACCCTGCTATCACTGCTGTGTCTAAAGTAACTCAAACTTCTACCAATGTTTAAGAAATTCTTCTTGATGAATTATAAAATGATACAGCAAGCTGGCACTCATATTCAGATATAAGAGAGTTTTCAATACTTTTCCCAATGATATTGAGTTCCTAGCACAGAGCACAGTTTGGAGCCAACCACAGACAACAGTGAATGAGTGAAGGGCCTGGTGTGAGGACTTCTGTGTGCCTCTTCCCCACTGAGACTAGTATACATGTGTCGGCATTCAAGAGAACTCAAACATGCTTGCCTTTGTGGTTTATCTTACAGGTTCTTACACTACAGATTGCCAGTCTGATCATCTTGATACACCCACAGCTCTCCAGCTCCCCACCACCCTTAGGCTCAGTCTAACAAAACTGTCCTGTGGCCCACTCCCTCCACCGAACGCTCACATACAGCTTTCTCACCTGGAGGCTTTCTCTGCTCTCGCCTCTGTCATTTGCCTCCCACTCATGCAGTACCCTTTTTCACTTTCGTATTCACCCATAGAACAATCTGGACATATTCAACAGCCTACACACACTGGAGAAAACAAAGTGCCAGAAACTACCTACGGATTTTCTCCCCGCATTTGTCTCTTCCCTCGCCCACACAGGACTCCCTTACTCACTGTCTCCCTCAATCTTCCTCACCTCCATTTATATTAATTCACTGCTTTTCTCTGCTTTGCATGGTGAATTTCTATTTTAGCCATTTCTCCTTTCTTAAATTTAATGACTTTTCTTTTTCAGTTCTTGATTTCCTCTTTTCTTTACCTGTTTGCTGCAGTGTTATTATCTGTCTAATATCAGCCAAGCAATCATTAAATAATTATTAAGTACTAATTCTTTCTAGGATACCAGATAAGCACTAAAGGTAAGGATAACTGCATAGCACTACTCTATCCCACCATCCCTGTGTTTCCTCAAAGACCTTAAGGTAACGAGGAGATAGACTTGGGTGATAGGAGCAGATCCAAGAATGCAATTGTTATGCTGTGCACGTATATATTAACAAAAAGTAGAAAAAATATAGCATGAGTGCCCAGAATGGCAAGCTGGACTACATGCAATTCAATTCTTTCTTCTGCAAATAGTAGACTCTGTTAGATAAAGTGTCACAATGGAAACATCTACTCAGGCTCATAAGAAGGAAAAGGAGGTCCCAAAGTGTCAAAACATAAGAGACAAGGGAGCACCAGAATAAGGACAGAAGAACCATGAGCTGGAAGAACAGTGATGTGAGGAGGGCTCCACAGTGGGCCCCAGAGCTTGGATTTCCATACCCATATGGGACCAATGACAGCTTCCTGAGCCTACAGAAGACTGAGAGCTGCAATGACCCCAGGCATAAACTAAGATCATAAAGAAGCCTAGGTTAATCCTGGAAGATTATCAGACAGGTCCATCAAGCCCAACAAAGGCCACAGAAACAGAACCATGAATAAGGAATTAGCAGATGAGGTGCCTGCCATTGAACTCTTAGAGTTTTTAAAAATCGCCCAGCTTTCACTTGAAGTAGGTATACCCCTTTATGGTCCCATCAGTAGCATACAGTGATTCTAGCTCCATTCCATGCTTGGTATGGGCCACACAGAGAAAGCAAAAGACACAGTAAATTTGGCGGTCATCGGTCAATGCTCTACTCTTAACAAAAACAACACCCTAAAGCTCTAAGGTTTTGACAGTGCAACAGTGATTACGGCCTCCCAGTAACAGTGCCAGACCCACTGCTAGATTTCTTCTTCCTTGTAGTTTGGGTCACTGGGTTTAATTCCATCACCACCACACTAAGCCCCAAATGAGGGACTTATGTTTTTAAACTAAGCAAGTACTTGTTATGTGTACCTTGTGTTGCCTGTGTAGGAGTGGACTAAATAAATGATTATAATCAATTAGGAGAAAACATCAAGTGGTGAATAGGAGAAAAGCTGATTAAATAAAAATAAGTTGTTTCAGAGATATAAAATTTAGATACTATTATTGGAAAATTTTGAAGGGAATGTTCCTGACCTAGAACAAATACTGACTATGTAGGAGCTATTTCAAAATAAATTTCAAATTCAGAGTGAGACAAAGGTCAGCACAAGAGAAAGACTGTGGCACTTCATGTTCATGCACCTAATCAGAGCCACAAGTTAGATAAAACATGAAGTAATGGAGCTAAAAAGGAAATAAAACTTTATCACATTTTGAAAATGTAATCATGCTTTATTGTAACCAGTGGAACAACCAGATAACAAAACAACCACAGCAAAAACAAAAAAGACAGAAAAACCTAGAACAACAACGTTAACTAACTTGACTAAGTGAAACTCATAAAATTATACTAAAAATCTTCAGACTTGACATTCTTTTCAGATTCTCATGAAATGCTCACTACTTTACATCATGTTGTTCTTTAAAATGATTCAATTTCAAGATTTTACAGGTACTGACTGATAAAATTATGCACCAAAAATAACATGTTTACAAGTATCTATATGTTCAAATGGAAAAGGGACCTAGGAAGAAGAAGGGGAAAGGATGAAAGGGAAAAGAATGAAAAACGAGAGAAGAAGGAACAAAAGAAACAGCATGTGTAAATGATGAGGGAAAGAGGGATTGCATGGAGGGGGATTGTTAGAGTTTGTGTATAGATGTCCCCCCAAAGCCTCATGCAGTCATGGGGTGACTTCTGAAGTTTGTGATTGATTATTGTGGGTGCGCATGCTGCACCTACCTGGGGCAGGGAATTTGCATTACAATGTAAGGAGGGGAGAGAGTCTAGCTGGCTGCCTGAGCTGCTGCCACTCCCTTCTCTCTCTCTGCTCTTTGCCACCACTATGAAAGTTTGCTCTCTTCTTTGTACTGCTCTGTCTTGGAGCCAGCTAAATATAGACTGAAACTTCCAGTAACTATGAGATAAATAAACCTTTCCTTCCTTCATTTTGAGTGTCCAGTATTTGTCCCAGCAATGA
>PVKN010034895.1:0-11744 GCA_004027915.1 Capromys pilorides
TCACACCCCAGGACGGGCCCTTGATCCCACTCTAGGGAGGAGCCGATCATATCCTAGGCAGGCCCAGGTCATACTCCAGGGAGGAACCAATTGTAACACATAATCCTAGTGGATCATGACTCATGTCTCAAATTCTACTAGTCCCCGCCCCATGATTGCATGAGGCTTTGGGGGGACAACTAGACATAAACCATAACAAGTGCCTTAGGAGAAAAGAGACTGAAAGGCCATAACCTTGGAGCTTAAGGGAGGGAAAAGAGGATGGAGCCTGAACCGGCTTTCCCCATCTCTCCACACTCTGAGGCACCGTGGAGGAGCTCTGCAGCTTGTAGGGGTTTCCCCCTATGTACGCTAATTTTCAGTATTCCTGGAGAAATAAGGAACATCAGGTCTTTAGATTTTAATTACATATACTGAGTTTTTCCTTTTTTAAAAAAAGTGGCAGTAATTTGTACATTTGAGGTTTTTGTTGAGAGGAACAGTGTCTTTGATGTGATGATTTTTTTTCGTTATTTTAAGATTCAGTGGCTTCTTTATTATTGCACCATGTCTTTGCTCTACTGCTTCCCATCTCTGACCTAGTCATTTCTACTGCTCAGTTGCTTTCGTTTGTTCTCCATCAGTCCAGATGTTGTGTGTCTGTGAGAGTTCCTTTTGTACATACATGTAATGTAACATACATATGTGAAAATAATTTTGAGATTATCTGCCATGTTTTCATATTTTTAGATTAGCAGTTAGAAATTCTTTCACTCACCCAGAACTATAATTACTCAAACAGAATTCACAGGAGTGGAACCATACAAAGACTTTAGTTGGTACATGGATTTATTTTACTTTAACTTATACATCTGTTAATAAAATTTAATAACCATTAAATTGATTTCATATATAGAACTTGAATGAAGCTACTCGGTGTTTCTAATAGAAACTCTAGGCCAGTCAGAGCCTAGGTGGTGGTCTGCAGCCCAGCCAGATCTGGGAAATGCTCCTGTCAGAGCAGGTAGAGGAACCAATATAGGTGATCTGTGTGGCTTTCATTCAAAATACATAAAAACCAAGTCCAAAGAGTTCTGTTTCCTTTGATTTTACCAAAGCCAAGGAAAGAAAGCGTGCCATTATTCTACTTCCTTTTATGCCGGTCTGGGTGTAACCACCTGCCCAGGAATGGACTGTTAGCATTAGCCCAGAGAATACCTACTTCTCCCTTCAGGAACGGTGTCTGCCTTCAGATGGCATAGTTCTGGGCCTCTACCCCTGGATGCAGCCTGCTGCAGAGGTGCAGGACCCCCTGTGAGAGACGCAGAGTGAGGGAACTCTACCTCCCCAAGCCACGGGCTGTAGCTGTCAGAACAGTTCTGGGTTCGCAGTATCCTGTCTTCTCTCCCCAGGTGAGCTTTATCATTCATATCAACTTTTGTGTCTCATGTGGAACATGGGATTAATAAAATCCACTGGCTGAGATAGTGAGCAGCACGTGACTGCATGTACTTACATTGCTTTGGGCAGTGCCTGCCACATACTAAGTGCTGGTTTAGTGTTTGTTAGTAAGATCAAATAAAAATATGAAGGTTTAGTTAATTGACAAGTCTTTACCTTTTATTTCTCCCCACAGTGATTTTTAATGTACAGTTAGAGTCTTATGAAGTTTGGGCTTTTGTTTATTTTTTTAATTTTAGTTCAACATTCTGATCTAAAGAATTAATACATAAAAGAAAGCCCACAGAGACTAAATCTCTCTGTTGTCTTTATTGGAATAGAGCTGCAGATGTTTCACGGCTGTTGCTAGAATCTTTGTAGGCAGGCTCCTCTGAGACCCTGAGAACTGTACATTGTACTTAGAACCCTGTGTGAGAACAGTTATGCACATGCCATTCAATTTTGAAGGAATAGCTTTATGACTTGAGTTTTTCTTTCCAAAACATTTACATTGAAGATCTTATGTTAAAATCACTACACTGTTAGAGAAACTTAAGTTTGCCAATGTTTTCCATCCATCACTTCGACGCATTCTAGAACAAATAATCTCATTTTTGGTGTTACTTTTGCTAACTTCTAAATTCTTTCCTCAGTGACTGGATGTTAGAAGACCAAGTAGAAGATATTATTTTGAAAGTAGATTATGTTCTTTAGTTTTTAGGCTTTTCTAAAGAAGATACTTGGTTAAAGTACACAAGTATTTTATGTTACTGTACTTGGAACAAACTTCTGAGCTTCTCTTTTTAAAATTGTCAGTATTTGTTCTTTAGGGCCTTCAAGGCCTTCTGGGGCCCTCAGACCTGTGGGGCAGGGCCTGATGCCCAGGGTGTGGGTCCCACTCACTGCATGGCTTGCTGGTGGGCTCTGCCAGTTCGTTTGTTAGATGGGAAGGTGGGGAGAGCCTTGCAGGAAGACTCCGTGCTGAGTCTGTGACAGGGGAGCAGTATGCACATGCTCACCAAGGACTGTTGTACAGCACGAGCAACACAGTGTACAGAGCCCCTGGAACCTGCAGTGTGTGTGCCTCTGCCTGCTGCCTGCCCACTCCTACCCTACCTGCCTGTGCTTCCTCAGGGTGCTTTTACCAGTCTCTTAGGTCGCTGCCTCCTCCTGGGACATTTTCATCCTGGTTGCTAAGTAGGTGGTTCCCTTTGCCTTTTGATTGGAATGAAGGAATCCAGATCCCACAGCAGGGTCTTCCAGCTCTGCTCCAACTCTGGCCACTAGGAGGCCTGGAAAGCCTTAGGGCATTCCCACATCCTGGTGGA
This sequence comes from Capromys pilorides, assembly GCA_004027915.1. Taxonomy (NCBI): domain Eukaryota; kingdom Metazoa; phylum Chordata; class Mammalia; order Rodentia; family Capromyidae; genus Capromys; species Capromys pilorides. The sequence goes on from PVKN010034895.1 coordinate 2,748, forward strand.
TCCTCTGGACATGTTTCTCATTCTCATTTCAAATGAGAATCACAGTGCTTTGCATTAAACTAAAATATATTCAATTCCAGGGGTTGGCCATATAGGTCAGGGGATTAAAGCACCTGAAAGCAGGCATAAGGACTGGGGTTTCAATCTCCGGGCCTGCTATGCTGACGCTGCCCCCATGTGCCCTGAGACTGCAGTAGAGACGGGGCATGGGGGCATGTGCCTGTGATCCTAGCTCTTGGGAAGCTGCAAACAAGCGAATCACTACAGGTCTGATCTAGTAGTGAGACCCTGTAAGATCCTCCCCTAAAATACAAAATAAATAAATAAATAAATAAAATAATAAAATATATTCAATTCCAAAAGGTGGTTCTTTTTACTCATTTTATTTTGGAAGATGAGAATAGCTTTCTTTTACAGATAGCTTTGAGACTAAATAGGTAGCTTTTGTTATTTGGCCTCCTATAACTCATTTAAGTCCAGTTTGTTGGGGCATCATTTATGTACAGTGAAGAGTGCTTGTGTCCATCCAGTAGTCTGAGTGCCATTGTTTGGATACACACCCATAGCCCATCCTGTGGAGGCCTAGAACTTCCCAGGTACTCCAGGGCTCCCAGGCGCAGTCAGCAATCACCTGTAGTCCCTATAAGCACTTCGTGTCTGCCACAGCTGTACATTGGCCTTCTGTGTTCTGTGCTGCTATAGAACTGGTGTCCTGCATCATATTTTTGTTTGTTTTGTTTTGTTTTTGAAGTCCTGGGGATTGAACTGAGGAACTTATGCTTGCCAGGTAGGCACTTAAGCCACTAAGCTATATGCCTAGTCCTAGCATTTGTCTTGTGTGTCTGGCTGCTCGGACTTGACACAGTTTGGAGATTCATCCATGCAGCCATTTGCATTCACACATTCCTGTCTTGCTGGCATTGGTTTCAATGGTCTTTCTTGGCAATACAGAAAGTCATCCTTTCATATGTCCCCGTCTTATTTTATTGATCCTGAGGGTCCTGTGCCTAGGAACCCCTGAGTGAGGTGACAGTCAATGCCTGTTTGCCTGGAGTTGGACCTCCTAGGGAATCCCCTAGCACATCTTTTTCTGTGACTGTGTCTTAGTGTGGATGGAGAGATGCACCTGGCTGGCAACAGTTTCAGTTAGGAGGCAGGCAGCAGAAGGGCTGGCCTGACATGTCTCTGAGCAGAGTACATTTGGGGCTGAATGTCACTGGGTGTCACCTGCTGGTCAGCTGCATGAATCTGTGAGATGTTACAGCCGTCATGAATAATACTGCTTAGCAGGCTCAACTGCCGTCTTGAAGAGCCTGCTCCCAAGCGACCAGTGATTGCTATGTGAAGCCAGGCACACCGCGCTGTGCTTGGCGTTCTCACTCAGCTAGCTCTAGAGTGGGGAAAATTTAATTTTAAATTACAGTTCAGCATGATAGGAAACAACAGCCTGGTTAAGGCTAACAGAGGATCTCCTACTTCCTTATCATAGAAATATGACATTGGTTTAAATTCCTTGCATTTTAATTGACATATCAACCTCGTAGTACAAATAAATAAACTAGCACTGGTGGATTTTTTCATATTTTGTTTCCTGAGTGTTTCTATTCTCGTAAAGCAGTGATCTTTACAAGACATTGTCTTCCCACCTCTTGCCAGGAGTGAGCATAGGGCAGCAACGTCTGCTTCCCTGTTGTCCACCGGCCACCCAGTGTCCTCCTTTCTCAGCTATGGCACACGGCCCACACAGCTGTGGGCTGCCCCTGGGGATGACGACTACTAGGCCGTCATCACACATCATCCAGTGATAATGCTTTTCAGGAGAGGTTGCTCCTCAGTATATCGTCCAATGATAATGCTTCTCAGGAGAGGTTGCTCCTCAGTGGCCCACATGCTTGCTAAGGCCTTCTGAGAGCTTCTGAGAAGATTAAGCAAGTGCCTTTTGTGATAAAGCTCCCATTCCCTGCCAATGCCCCCTCTGGATTGGGCCGTGAGTTAACTGCCTCACCCAGTGCTCCTATGCACCCAGGGCTGACCCCATGCAGTGAGAGTATGGACCAATGGGCATCCCGTGTCCCTTTCAAGCCTGCCTTCAGGTAGCTGGGATGCACACACCTGGGCTCTGAGCAGTCCCCAGCATGTCAGCTGGCTTTACTCTGGCTCTTCTTTGCAGGGATGAGACCCCCAGACTCCATGTTTGCCCTTTACTTATAGTCCTGACAGCTGGGCTTTCCCAGTCTTTTGTTCTTGGAATCCCTCCAGCTAGTCTTGTGCCCCACAGTGGCACTCAGGCATACTGGTCATGTTGCCCCTCTGCTGTTGAGGGAAACCCTTGCCTTTTATCACACCTGTCTTGGCCAGTGGTACTTTGGTCCACTAGAAATCAAAGGGATGCAGGTCTCACGCATACTTACTTCACTTTGATTTTTTTTTTGTGGAACCAGGGATCAAACTCAGGACCTTGCACTTGCCAGGCAGGCACTTCATGCCTACTTACTTCAAACATACTGTGTTTGAAACTTTTCCAACTCAAATCATCTGATTCCTCAGTTGCCATAGTAATAGTCTCATGCTCGCCCCATAGTGCTGTCCCATTTTGCTCTACCTCCCCATTGGTGGCTTGAGAGGAGGGAAGAAGCAAGGTGACATGAGTAATGAATGACAACAAAGAAGTGTGACTTGGAGGAAGTTTTCCAGTACAATTGTGTGGATCACCTATGCTTGGTTAGGGGGAAGCCCAGGCATAATGGTCCTCCATTCAGTCATGAGATGTTACAGAGATCAGGCTGTGCCTCCTCCTCCCAGGCCACACCACCTCGTGCTGGGAGATGCTCAGTGCCCAGAGATCTCCCTACTGCTGGGATCTCATTGAACAGAAGACTGTAAGCAAGATGCTGGGAATTGCAGAACTGCTGGGCTGGGGCTAGGATTCTTGCTTTATAAGTGGAAGACCAGAGGGCCGGGGTCTCATGCAGTTAAAGAATGGTATTGATGTGAGGAGTTCAAGCAGACCATCCACAGATGACAGGTTTTATTTGGCCTGAACAGCTTTTTAAATTCCAGAGGAGCTGTCAACATTTGAAAGAAGTGACTTGTCATTGAAACCTAGGTTGTGAATTGCACAAAACATTAGAAGGCGTGGGAACCAAGACTGGCTTCCTGTGGGAGCAGAGGTCTTTCGTGAGGTCCAGGTTGGCTCTCCCACCTGGTGGACCACAGGACTCCCCATCACACGAGAAGTCCCTATGAAACATGGCCTTCAGGGCCACACAGTTCCACTGCACCTCCTAGCAATGCTCTCAGACCAGTAGTGGCTGTTCACAGTTTGTGAAATCAATTTCCATGCACATAGACAAGCGAGGAGTAGAGGGCTGTTTGGCCGAGCATCCTGCCTGGCCCCTGGCCATACCACATTCGCCTTTCCTTTCTCTGGTGCCTAGGCCTTTCCTCCAGTGGTACACTAAGGAGGAGCAGAGCTTTGCCAGGGAGCCAGCACATATTCACATCCTGGGGAGCAGCACAGGTGCCTGGCCAGCGGTGTGCTGTGCACAGCCCCTGTTTGCCTGCACTTCTCTGGAAGAACACATGTGGGCCCGAACAGGACTAGGCCAGGTGTCACCAAAGACAGTCAACTTGGGTGACAGAGCTGCCATCCCAGAGGGATCAGTCACATCATGGAAAGATACTTTCCTTTATGTCTCTAATAACATTCCTATCTCATTAATCATTTTTGAAAAAATTCTATCTTACCAGTTAACAACCAGTGGCCTCTTCAGTGCCTTATGAAGTTTGCTGTCTCAGAGCTGCCTGCTCACTCGTTCCCTGTACTGATTGATGCTCAGAGAATGCCTGCATCTCCGGAGCTAAGGCAGTGACTGCGTAGCCCCCTGAGCTAGACCCCCTACTGCACAGTCAGGTTTTCCATGAGAACTGGTGGATGCACGAGTGCTCTCTGGTCCCCTGAACGCCTCAGTTGGCTCTTGACTGATCTCTGTGTACCATTGGGTTTGTAGCCCCTCAGAAGGAGCTAACCTCTGTGAGACACCTTCTCCACCACGAGGCTTTTTGCTAGACCTTTGCACAAGTGGAAAATTTGTATTCCATGAATTAGGGAATTATGAGTGACTTACCCAAAGCCACACAACTATTGATTGGGTCCCAGGTCCAAATCCCCCTGTCATATCTAAGTTCATGGAGCCACACTGATTGCTTTTCTTAACTCATTTTAATGTACATTCTAAATATCACTACTGTGTGCACTTTTTAAAAGTTGAGGACATATTTTCCTGTTGCCCTAGGCATAGCAGCCAGTCTTTGTCTCTTTTCAAAATGTGCTTTGGTTTTCACATGTGTGCTTTAACTCACTGTCCTAAGCTCTGGTAATCTCACAGCTCTGGTGTGAAATGGGGCTATCATTAAGACTTTAACAAACTGGGAAATTTTGATGGTAGAGAGGCCTGCCGAGAAGCACAAAGAAGAAATGCCCCTGAAATTTGCAGTCTGGGAATTGCAGTAATCACATTTACAGTCAGAAGAATTTCTCTTCATTTGGCAGAGTAAAAATAAGAGCCATTCTGGCCTATTAGATAAACTATACACACATACATCTTTTAGAAATACTTTCTCTCAGCCTGATAGAATATGAATGCCCAGGAAGAGTGGTGTGTTGGCACTGAGGCCGTGCTTATTAGTCACTTGATAGATGATCTCCCCACATGTGATTAGCACAGCCGAGACAAATGGAGCGCTGCCTATGCGCGGCCCATCAGCCAAATATCCCATCGTACACTATTTATAAACATGAATAGGAACTGCAAAATCTTTTATTAGGACTTGGAGAATCACATTTTATTCTAGGATTTTTTTTTTTTTTTTTTTTTAACTTAAACATCCTTCCCCCTCTTAAGAAGTTTGTCTGCCACTGAAAAATGGAGGCAAAACATTTGTTTTTCCCTTCATCAGTTTTCACACAAACCCACCAGTCTTTTGTCTTGCCTTCACCAGGGCGGCCATATTTGTCTTCCTGAAATCATTGCTGCATAGATGAGAAATAACAGGAGAAAATGAGGTAGAGCACAGAAGAGTGGACCTCCCCTCATGGACTGTTTTTCTACTATAAAGTTGTGTGTCTTTCTCTTTCTTCATGCAGTGTTGAGAGTTTTACCTCTTCTCCTAGAGTAAAACTTACTTTAAGATCAATCACATCTGGTTTGAACTCCCCTTTGGCAGCTGCAACCTGGGGCCTTTGCCCCCCGCAACCCGGGGACTTTGCCCTCCCCCGCTTCGCTCCACCATGCCATGTGCCTTTTCCTTCACAACTGCCTGTGAGCCAAGAGTGACCCTTCTGAGCAGCCACATGTTCTGTGCGCTGTTCTCTGCCTGTCTTGTATTTCTTTCTTTCTTTCCATTCAACTGCAGATTACATATGGTGAGCTCATTCTTACGCTGAGAAAGTCAAGGCTGGGGCCAGAAGCAATTCAGTGATTTAACCTGGGGTATAGAGCTGAAAGGTGACTGGCAAAGCCAGAGTCAACGTCTGTGTGAAGCCAGAGCCTTACAGCAGTCCTCTCTGGCAGCAACTAACCCGCTTTTCTTTGTTTTTTTGCCGGGACCAGGGTTCAAACTCATGACCTTGCACTTGCCAGGCAAGCACTTGTGCCACGGAGCTATCTCCCCAGCCCCAGCTAACCCACTTTTCATTCTGCACTTTGCCCCTCAGTGCCTCGATGACTTGGAGAAATGCTTTGGCTGCCTTTCTCATGATGCTGCCCAATTTTAAAGTGGAGTAATTTTCCCTGCTCCTCCCCTGTTGCAAAGAGGTGTTAGAGGAGAAGAAAACCACTTTATCAGTAACTGTCTTGAATTGGAAAGGTGTCTGTCCTCTCTGGATCTCAAGGCCTCCATATATTTTAGCAAATTCACCTTCTGACTCCTATATAAGGCAAGGACACTGAAATAAGCACTGTTATCTGGATTTTGAAGTTGTTGGAAGTGAAACAAAAAGAAGTCCTTACCCTTAGTTATTCCAGCTAGAAAGCCTGTTTGAGGTAAGACTGCTTGACAGCTATCAGGAATGTGGATGTTGATTCCATGGTCAGCTAAGGGACTCATCTCTTTGTGGTCGAAATTGTTCAGACCAGGCTCTAAGCCCAAGGCTCCAAGGCAAGTTCTGTCCTTGCCATCGATGCCCAGCACAGAAGGGACTCCTGGAGAGTATGACTAGACTATCCTATATTTTCATGGGTGTTTTGTTTTCAGGAATCTTTATTCTCCAAGCTCCCAACATGTCATACCCATGTTATCAATTGATAAGGCAGATTCAAATTTGGAGTCACTCCTCTTTGCTTGTGCAGATTGCTGTCTTTAGGACCAGGCTCCATCTCTAGGGTTCAGCATCTTTCCTTAGGTGCTTAAGACAGTCTATGAAGGCAGGAAGGGTGCTGGCTCGTGGACTCACTCCAGTGGAGAGAAGAGGTGTGCTCAGTTCAGGGATTCCTTATGTGCTTGTTGGAGATGCAGCTGCTCCTTGCCTTTTGAGCCACCGGATGGCTGTGGACAAAGTCTCTTCCTTTGTGTCTCTCTGTTCCACTGGTCACAGAGAGAAGTAAATAAACATTCCTGAAGTTTCCTTCCGGGGGCTTGAGAAATCTACGTTAGAGATCACCCAGCACACTCTGTACTTAAAGTCTCCTGTGTTCTGCACACAGCACCATGCCTTCCATTCCTCCTACCTAGATCTCCCAGGAGCTCCAGCTACCACCCCATACTAAACCATGAATTCAGCTCCAGCCACTTGCCTGGCTTTCATCTGCAAGCCATGGCCCAAAGAACAGAATACAATAGAACAAGAGACCCCTTTGTTACAGAATGCACCATCTCAGAGACTGCCTTTTCTTTCTTAAAGTATCATCCATAATCCTCATACCAAGCTGCACCCACGCTAATCCCTAAGTTGCTTATCATACTGTTTTGTCTGAATCAGTGGAGTGGTCTCTCCAAAAGGAATTTCTTAAATGACTTTTTTTTTTACAATTCTTTCTTATCTCCTCCACTGCCTACTTGCTAAAAAGTTCGAACAGTTGCAGATAAGTCAGAAAAAGAAGAAAATGCAGGTCATTCTACTGGCAGAGTTGACAAAAATTTTATTTTGTATCCAGGGACTACATGTACTCAAAAGGTGTTTATTGAAGAGATTCTGAGCTCCACTGTCTCTATTTTTCATTCATTTCTTGTTTTTTTAACAAATACATGATGGTCATTCATACTTTTAAAAGACCATTTTCAATATATTGAGACACTGAGGTACAGAAAATATTTGATACACATATTCAAGAGACAACCACATGGCGAAAGAAATGCATGCAGAAGACAGAGCAGCGTAGAACGTGTGGGCTCCTGGAGGTGTGGCCAAGAGGTACTGAGGTAAACTCTTTTTTGTTTGCTGGAGAGGGAGCCGTGGGTCTCAGAATGGAGATAAGGGTACTGGCCCATGGACTCCAGGGAGAGGAGATGCATGCTCAGTTCAGGGATTCCTTATGTGCTTGCTGGAGTGACTCAGATGCAGGCAAGACAGTATAAGTAGTGGGACCATGGAGGCAAAGAAGGCCAAATGAGGTATGGTAACTGAAAATTTCTAAATACCCTTGGAAAACGTCTCCGAAGTAAAAGTGAACAGGAATATGAAGCAAAGATGCAAAAGCTTTGGAGGGAGCCAGATGAATGTAGGATCATTTTGAGAAACACTGAAAAGATGGTGAGGGAGCTGGTCTTGGGTGACCCTAACAGTCCAGTAAAACAAGATCATTCTGAGAATTAAGTCTCTACAGTGTTGTAAAACACAGAGAATAGGATTTGGAAGGATTTCCAAGGAGGAATGATCACGCAGTTAAAGTACCTATGTTTCATGTAACTATATTTTACCTGGCTACTGGGCTCCCAGCAGCTGTGCTGAGCTCCACAAAGAAGAGAAAGAAGATACCTCCAGCTAACTGGGTTTGGGGAATAATTCTGATTGACCCAACTAGAAGATTGAGGGACCCTGGAGTTTTGAAGTTCTGGTCATCCAGTGGCAGGAAGACAGACCCAGCATCCAGCTGGGACCTATGACTCCAAGACTCGAAGGGGAAGAGGTACACTAGGGCCCAGGAAGAGGCTGAAGGCATCCAGCTAAGGAAGTATCCATAAGATCCACAGGTCTGGGAAATCAGGAATTGTAATGTGTTGTCAGTCCTTGGTGAGAGATTTGGTGATCTTAAGGGTAGATCCGAGTGAGGAGTCATCAGATAGGCTGTGATTTTTGTGGGTATCACAGTGATTAATGGGGTATTGATTGCATTCCCCACCCCCAGTGAAGTTCCATTTTATTAAATAATGCATGTTGCTATAGAGATCCATGTATTTAAGATACATTTTCTGTTTCCTCGAACATGTTAAGAATTGTGTTGTTGTATAAGACATTAATGAAAATTAATTAGATGCTACCATCTTAGAAATAATGGGGTGTTCGTAAACCTTTTTCCCTCAAGTCATGGCTTAGAGGAGTAATGTATGTTGAATATTAGTCATTACATGTTCCTCTCAGTGGAAAGATACTAAGCAGGCACAGCCACTGCATCTATTCTTATTTATTAAGACAGGATAATATTTACTAACTGTACTTATTATTATAACATATTATATTCTCATAAGTGAAAATATGAAGAGACTAAAATAAAAATATACATGGAAGTTCAGTGATTTCTTTCCACCCTAAGAATCGTCTTACTTCCTCTACTTTGGAACCCATCAGCTGGAGAATATGTATTAGTTGTCATCTTCTATCGTATCTGAAGAGATTTTATTTTTTTTATGAGCAGAATATAGAAGGAAAGAAAGCTTCTGTCTTAGATAGGGACAGAAGGGGACCTGAGTAGAGATTTTAATTAAATATTATACGTTAATGCTTGTTCCCATTACAAAGATACATATTTGGAATATATTTCACATTTCCTCAAACATTTT
>PVKN010034896.1:0-11768 GCA_004027915.1 Capromys pilorides
GTTGTTCATTCTTGCATCATCTTGCAGATGTTGAATTATTTTTTTCCTGCATCGTGGTTGTTTTTAAGAGATCCTTTCTTACCTTTTCACTAGCTGGGAGAGTGTCTTCAAGATCTGAAATTCTATCTTCACTTTCATTCATACGATTTTGCCAGCTTGTGATTGAGATTTTATTTTCTTGTATATCTCTTTGAAACTGTTTCATGCGATCTATTCTTTCTTGTATTGCTCAGTCATGGAATCCATCATTTTTCTATTCTCCTCTAATTTTTTATTAATGTGTTCTTTAATATTACTTAAGTCTTTCATTATAGTTATCCTATCTCTCTCTAGTTCAGAGATTATTTCTGCTCTATTGTCATCCTTACCTTTCTGCAGTTGTTCCCCTACTTTAGATGCTATTAATTTAGAGATGTCTCTTTTTTCTTCAGGGGTTATCTCTGTTCTGGTTTCCTCTATCCATTTCTGCAGTTGTTTCTCCACTTCAGATTCTATTAATTCATGCATTTCTTTTTTAATTCAGATGCAATCTCTGATCTGATTTGCTCTATATGTTTCTGCACTTGCCTGTCTACCTTAGATGCTGCTGATTCAGAGCTTTCAGCTGCATGGTTCCCATTTTCTTCCATGGTATTATCTCCTGTGTTAGTTCCAGGTGGGCTCAGGATTTTAGATTGCATCTTATTCCTTGTCTTTATCATTTTGTATACAAGTGATCTCTGTACTTTGGTGAATTTATGTCGTTAGCACCTGAGGGAGTTTGGGTCCAGATCCACCAAGCTTATTCCACTCCAGCCATGCCTGGCTGCTGGTTGAAGCTCTGGTAGCTGACTGGCGTGAGGCCCAATGGTTCAGGGCTGTAGGTGGAGCCAGAGCTCCAAGGAATGGATGTCCAGCTGGGAGTGTCTTTACCTGGTCCCACTGGCAGGTGGAATTCACCAGAATGATGGAGCTCGGGGCCAGAGCCTCTTTACCTGATCTAGGCGCAGCCAGTCCCAATGGTGCTGCCAGTCCCAATGGTGACTGGAATTTGCCAGACTCACAGGGCTCGGGGCTGGAGCCTCTTTATTCTTTCTTTCTTTCTTTCTTTCTTTCTTTCTTTCTTTCTTTCTTTCTTTCTTTCTCTCTTTCTCTCTTTCTCTCTTTCTCTCTTTCTCTCTTTCTCTCTTTCTTTCTGTCTTTCTTTCTTGTATTTAGTACAGGGTCTACAGGATCTCATTGCACAGATTGAGCTCAAAGTGATCCTCCTGTTTTTAGCCTCCCAAGTACTGGGATTACAAGTGTGCACCACCATGCCCAGTCTCAATCGCTATCTCAGTGTGCCAGGGGTGGGAGTGGGGGCTGGCATTGCAGGTCTGGGGATTGAACCCCAGTTCCTGAGTATACTAGAGTTTTTAATGCCAAAAAATAAGATATTTGTCATAGCTGAAAGAGAGTAGAACAAGATGTTCACAAGGCAAGAAAAAAAAAATCCTACATGATGTGTGTGTGAGTGCAATTGTTCCATAAAGTTAACTATTTATGGACCATAGGAATCAGGCTGTTCACAATCACAAGGTTCAGATGCTTTGACTCAGGCAGGCTTTTAAAAAATTATTTATTATTTGATCTTTTTGAGATAGGGTCTTACTATGCAGCCCAGGCTGGCCTTGAACTCACTTTACAGTCCAGGCTGGCCTCAAACTCAATGTGATCTTCCTCCCTTGGCCTCCTGAGTTCTGTGATTACAGTCATGTGCCACCACACCTAGCTTTAGGTAGTGTTTTGTGTGTGATGAAAAAGTATCTTAAACACTTTAAGAAGAGGCACATCAAACTCTTCCTGGAACATCAAAGCAAGAAAGATTAAAATGACATCTTGGACAACTTTTGTTGTTGTTGTGTTGTGGTATTGCCTACTGAATCCATCCTCCTGACTCATTCTCTGGAGCCCTAAGGTTACAGGCATGCATCAACATGTCTGGCTATCCGAGACATCTTAACTGTCCTAAGGTGACCCACGTTCTGAGGCATTGTGGTCCAAATGTAATATAAAAATTGTGAACACAAGGAGATGTGCATCCCTGAGAAATGAAGTGGACAGAACTTGAAATGTTAGTGTTGTAGGCAGTTAAGATAGATAGAAATATTATAGGCAGTCAGACAGGGCCGGGCCCTCAAGAAGCCGATATGGAAGACAAGTGACTTTACAGCTTTGCAAGAGGCAGACACCCATGCTATTGGCCAGACCTCAAGACAAAAGAGAAAACAAATATAGCCACATACTTCCCTAGGAATGGGCATTAGGGATTGATATTCTAAGTGGGTATCAATTACCTTAAAAGAGCCTAAATGTATCAGTAACCCAATCCCCCCATAGGAAGAGACCCTGTTCCATATTCATGCCCACTTGCTATGTGACTCTTGCTTCCCCATTCAGTAATAGATTTAATTAATTTTACCTGAGCAAGATGCTTGTAACCTCATTGGCTGACCATAGTTTTGTCCCACCTCATGCCTACCTAAGCGAGTTTCCATGGTTTTCACCTTAGATCTGCCTCACCACACGGTTTTACACTATAAAAGTCCCTGGGGGGCTGGGGAGATAGCTCCGTGGCACAAGTGCCTGCCTGGCAAGTGCAAGGTCGTGAGTTTGAACCCTGGTCCAGGGGAAAAAAAAAAGAAAAGTCCCTGGAAGACAGAGTTTCCGGGGGACTACCCATTCTGGATTCCCCTCCTATCTCTACCAAACAGGAGCTTTCTTTCGCCCCAATAAATCTATTCTGCTCATAACCTCCATTTGTTCCAAAATTGATTCTTTGGTTTTAGAGAACATGAACTCATCCCAGGTACTTTTCAGATTGGGAGATCAGTTTTCTCTATATCATTTGGAGGTTCCTTATCATGTACCCGGGATCAGTTTTTTCTCCCTGTATCATTAGGTTTGAAAAAGACCTACAAGGTCCATGTTTACAGCTGTTCCCTGAATCCCAACAGCAGTCCTGGTGTGTACCTTGAGACACTTGGCTGTCTTTTCAAGAGACGTCACACTCTGGCTTCTCCGGCTGGTCATTTTTCTAGGAGGCTCCCTCTGCTTCAAACTGTCCATTGGCAATGAGTGAGTGATTTCTCAGGCTTGAAGCTAGAACTCCAAGGTGGGCCAAGAAGAAGGTAAAGAAGGATCGCATGTCATAGGGCCTTGCTCTCTAGGTGAGCTCTGTAAGGAGAGGAGTGCTCAGAATTGGCATCTGGAAGTGAGTGGGCCAAAGGCTGAGTATGGCTCCCAGCGCCTGGTGAGGTCAGCCAGGGTGGCAGGGATGACGCTTTACAAATCTAAACAGGCCAAACAGAATTTCCAGGTTTTTCAAGGCCCCTGAATTCCCATGCAGGCCTGTGTACTGAACGTGTGGTCCCTTGCCCATGGCACTGTTGGAAGCTTTTGTTCCTCCTTGGGCTTCTTCTTCTTCTTGGCTAACAATAGACTCCCTTCTAATTCCACCTCAGCTTTGTTTTTGGATTTCAACTATTAGAGAAAACACATGAAACTTGTCCTTCTGAGTCTGCCTTATCTTGCTTAACACCCTAATTTGTAGTTTCATCCATTTCCCTGCCTTTCCTCTATTTGGGTTGATTTATCTCAAGTATTCACTACCACAATGGAAAGCTGTTGATAGAACCACTGGGTCACTCCAAAGGGATGTGGACTTTCTGGGTTCCTGCCTTCTTGGGCCTTGAGGGACAGAAGGCCAGCAACAACAAATCAACACCCTTGAGGTGTCAGCAGAACCTTTTGTCTCTCATCAAGCCTTCAGCCACCTTCAGGATGTCACCCTGGAGACTGGCAGCAAACAGTTTTACAATATAAGCAGGTAAGACCAAAACTGCTTGGTGATTTTTCCGTGGAGTAACACCGGAAGTCCTAGTCATCTAAGAAGATTGCCTCCCCCTTCTTATTTTTCATAGCCTCTGTAGCACGCTTTAAGCATTGGCATGAAAAATAAACTCCTTGCATGGCCTTTGGAAAACTTATGTCAGAACCTGCAGAGGAGATTTACAGCAGCAATGTAAAATGCATTTCCCACCCTCACTAATATTCCGCTTGCTCGTACAAGATGACCCTCCGCCATTACCGCCAAGACCCTTGATTTCTCTCCTCCGGTACTGGCGATGCCTTAAAGCTCACCCACTAAGCACTCTGATCATGAGCACATTTTACAAGGCAGTCAGCTAAGCGTAGCAGTGTGATCAGTCCTCAGAGGAGCACAAAATCACATGCATAAAGAAACAATATTTATAAGTAATATTTATAGATCGCTTGGGATGTGCCGGCCGTGTTCTAGCGCTTTATTCCCAGCACACCTGCCTTTAATTATCGCTGATGTTTAATGAGATCCGAACTGTCGTGTCTCTCCTTGCCAAGAACGAGGAACCCAAGGCTCAGAGAGGTAAGGTGCCTACTCCAGAGCTGACCAGCTTATAAGCGATGCTACCAAGCAGGCTACAATATTGTGCTCATTAACACTGGATCCCCAGTAGAAACAGGACTTTCTACTAATGACCAGTTTGCTCTGAAATGTGCCACTCTGAGCTTTCCCCAAATACCTATTCCTCCTGCCAACCATGAACCTTCTGAAAACAGCGTCATGGAGCCAAAGGGTCTGATTCTCTCAATGACAATCTTCAGAAGGAATTCCGGGTCCCACTCTGAATGTACACAATCCTGCTGGCTATGGTCTTCAAGTGACAACCACAGCTGTGTCTTAAGCAAGGGTCAGGCGTATAACTCTCCTCTTGAAGATAAACGACCAGTCCAGAGGGGTCGGTGTGGGCCACGCTAAGAGCAGCACCGAGTTTCCTGCTCCTGCCTGCCACAGTCTCTTCCTTCACTGCTGGTTTTGGTTGTGCCAATGTCATGTGGAACATGACCAGTCACCTCGCTCCGCCCATGCGTAAGTCATCCTTCCTCCCTCAGTCTGTGTGGATGGGTTTGGTCCAGGGAGGGGGCACTGGCACTGTCTTCAATCAAGTGGATCACATGACTGAGAGCAGAGCCATGGACAAATCAGATTTGTCCAGCAAGGCGGGCCTGAAAAGCGAGCTGCTGGAGCAGGCGATGGTCTACACCGTGGGCAGCGGGGCTGGAATCTGGGCGAAGCAGCAGCTCTGAAGGCCTTTGCGGCTCGATGGCCAGAATACAAGAGATGATCTTTTTTTACTCTTGTTTCAAAATCCTCTATTAAAGTTAAAAGGAAAAATACTAGCTATCATGAATGATTATTTAAAAATCTATCGTGAGTAAAAACACAAAGTGTACCTGTGTAACCTTCTGAGGGTGCAGCACATGCAGTAGTGTTAACTATATGTGTTTATTTGTTTGTTGAGACAGGGTCTCACTATGCAGCTGAGGATGGCCTGGAACTGACTATGTAGCCCAGGCTGGCCTCAGATTTGTAGACAGCCTCCTGCCTCAGCCTCCCAAGTGCAGGGCTTACAGACACTATATACATCTTGTACAATAGAGCTCTGCAACTTTTTCATCTTATAAAGCTTAAATTCTGTATGAAATGAACAGCAACTCTTGCTTCCTTTATCACTAGCCCCTGGCAGCCATTGCTCTCCTTTTAGTTGTTAAACTCTTGACTTTTTCAGATACTTTATTAAGTGAAGTGATGCAGTATTTGACTTTCTATGACTATCTTATTTCACTTAGCATAATATCCTTAGGGTTTGTCCCTGTTGTAACATGATTACTGAAACTTTATACAAATATGATTGATACTTTTATTTAATTTTTAAAAGGATATTTATTACTAATCACTTCATCTTATTTATAGAAAAATTCTTTTTAAACATTTTTATAAAACCAGGGACTGAGAGGTAGCCGACTGGCTCAGCATTTGCTCAGCATATCTGTGGCCCTGGGTTTAACCTTGAGCATACCCCCCAAGAACACACAGACATGTGGCTCTTACTAGCCATGGAAGGAAGCCCCTCAGATCACCCTACCAAGAGGGAAAGGGCTGTGAGCTGAGCATTACTGCTGCTTCCAGCCATGGAGACATTAGGATTTGCCTCGTGGCCAAGCTGGGGCTGTGCCTGTCTCAGGAAGCTCGTGGTCAGAGGCTTCAGGACAGGGCCCAGGGGTCTTTGCCTCCCCCACATGGTGCAGGGCAGCTCAACTCCCAGTACACCTAAGCATCCCACTGGGGTGGCTGAGACTTTCTCAGAGTTGTGGGGGCTGAGACTTCTCCCACCCTTGCTCCCCTTCTTATCTCTTCTGTGTACAAGGGTCAGACATACACCACGATCTGGAAGCTTCTGCTGTGCCTTCCTGCTTTCTGCTCTTTTGGTTGGTCACAGAAATTTCCCAAACACATCTCTTGCAATTCCTGCACTGCAATCTGTGTTACAGAAGCCCATGTAGAAGGATTTATGGCATGTGGACACTGGGAAGAATCTTAAAGTGTGCTGCATTCAGCGAGGGACTAAGTTATTCCTTCACTGAAGACAACGCTAGACCTGCACTAGAAAATGTGAAAGGAACCACTTGCAGGAACCAAACGATTTCAAGAAAATGTGTGTCAGAACCAACTGCAATGCTATCAGAAGGACTACAACAAAATCAAACGTTCAAAAATGTAAAATCCACAGTGTCTAGTATCCAATCATAAATTACTAGACACACAAAGAATCAGGGAAATGTTACCTAAGATCAAGAGAAAAAGACTTCCAGGAAGATGCCAGGGTGGGGAGCAACAGAGAAAGACCCTCTCTGAGATTTGATGTCCAGATGCTGGAATATAGCAAGGTGAGAAAGAGAAGAGAAAGGAGCATCAGAAGCAGAAACTAAAGCCCAAGGGGAGAGCGAAGGGAAAGAAGGCTGTGAAGAAGGCTGTGGCAGGCAGCACCTTCACCCTGATCCAGGATTCACTGTATGCGGGAGGCAGCTCAAACCTACAGATGCACAGTAACCACTGGGGACCTCAGAGGCCTCCACAGAGAAGCACACCGGTGGAACACAGCAGTGGATGCAGTGTCTGCAGTGGCTGGTGTTATTCAGGTTCACATGTCCCCCAGGAGAGGGCACTTGGCCAGTAGCCATCTGGGAGAGGAGCCAGCTAAACTCAGAACTCAGAACAGGTGCCAGACAGCTCCATCTAGCACATCCCAGTGTCAGAATGAGACTGTTGAGGTTGAGTTGGTAAGAGTTCAGGGATCTGAGTTCAAGCTGACAGAAGTCCATAGAGTGTTACAGGATGAAAGGACTGGGTTCCAGCTTCACAACCAGGGATCAGCCTGATCCTCAGGGACCTACAAGCACAGGCTTGCTGGGAATCTTCACTACGTCAATGTAAGGCTACAACTAACTTGCTGGGAATAATCAACTAGGGTCTGGACTCTGTCTTCCCACACTGTCCAGTGACAGCAGAGACATACCTTAAAGTGGACTTTTTTTTCTTTCTTTTTGTTTTATTTATTTTTTATTTTTTGTGGGATAGGGGTTTGAACTCACGACCTTGCACTTGCCAGGCTGGCACTTGAGCCACGGAGCTATCTCCCTAGCCCCTCTTTTTGTTTTATTTTTTCTTGATTGTTTTTTCCTATATGAGTGTGAACATGATTTTTAGGGAGTTTTTCTGTTGTTGATGTCTTATTCTTGGTTTTATTTTTTCTTTCTCTCCTTCACTCCTGTCTCTTCACAAATTTCCTAGTTGGCATAATCTTCCTTGTCCTCCAGGCTTCTATTCTTTTCCTCTTTCACTATTTCCCCCCTGCAACCCATTTTAAACATTCCTTCTGAGGATAAAATCACCAAAGTAAGTGCTTATTTATTTGATACAATTATCTGGCCTATTTTAGATTTTGTTATACAATCGTAAATCTAGTCCATGTGGTTGAAGATGGTAAATTAATAAATAATTCAGTTTGAAATTTTCTAAGCTGTATTTGATGCGATTATCATTGTTTATTGTACTACTGTAGCCAAAATGACATAGTTGTATCAATAAGTCATTCTTCTTGATAAATCAAGACTGGGATTGCCTAAAGGTCATAAACAATACTATAGCCAATGCCTAAGAACTAGGGCTGGACCACGTAGGCAGCAACTTATCATCCTCAAGAAGTACAAAAGATTGAATCTTGCAACAGACTCAAAACCCAAAAGCCAACTACACCTAGAAGATATCTCTGAGATGTAGTCACTTCCTAAGGGTGCTAAATGCTAGCAGTAAAGCTATTTGCCATAAACAATTTACAAGAACGAACCTAGGAATTAAACTTTAAAAAATGAGAAGACACCTAAACAAGATGTAACCTCATATTCCAGCTCATCAAAGGCAAATCCAGGGATGTGAGGTGGGACAATGTGAAAGCTACCCACCTGGATTATCTGAAGGATCACTTGAAAGTAACAAAGCAGATGAACAAGGTTCAAGAAAGAATCAAAATGAAATAATTTCTCAGATAACTATAAAGATGGTGACCATAGTGAAAGACATGTTTAGTGACTCTAAAGCAGACACAGATTAATAAAAGTAAAAGAGCAGGAAAATATTGGAAATCATGAATGCCCAACATAGGAAAAAATGGAATCCAGGAAGCAGATTCAAACAGATATCCAGGAGATTAAAAATTCCATTGAAAATATATGCAGCAGAATCAGCTAATATGAGGACGGAATTTCAAATTTGGAGGATAGGATTGTGGTGAGCAATCATGAAGAGAAGGATTTCTTAAAAATAGCAAGGGATCATGAAAAAGCAGCCCAGCAGCTGCTAGGTGGTGCAAGGAAGCATAGGATAAAACTGACTGGAGTCAACTGAAAAAGTAGGAGATAGCATATATGACATGAAGTCATCAGGGAAGACAGCTTCCCAAACAGAGAAGAATTTGCCATACAGAAAAATGCGGTATATTGAACTCAATTAGCCATGATTAAAAAAAGGTCTGTACCAAGGCATATCATAGCCAAGATTCAGAAATTCAAGAGCATTCAAAGCTGTTAAAGAAAGAATCAAATCACCTACAAAGAAAGGCCCATCAGAATCACAGCACACTTCTCAACATAGTCAAGAGGATGTGGCAGAGTCTTTCAAGCCCTAGTCCTGCCCCTACAAAGGAACCTCCAACCTGGATTGAGGGACCCTGAAAAACCATATTTCAAAACTGACAGAGAAACAAAATACTACAACACCTGAGGAAATTTGTGAACACCAAACAAGAACTCAAAAATATACTGAAGGACATTCTGGAAGGAAATAACAAGGATTACAACTCCATGAACCCCAACAGAACAAATCCACCAAGACAAGTAATTAATAGAGAGAAAAAAGGAGGAGCCACTAAGAGGAAAATAATATGACAAAGAGTAGTCAATATATATCAGTTATAGCCATCAATATTAATGTTCTCAATTCACCAATTAAAAGAAAAGGATTGTCAGAATGGATCAAGAACCAAGATCCAACAATATGCTGCATACAAGAAACACACCTAATTCAAAAAGAAGTTCATAGACTAAAAGTCAAAGGATGGAAAACATTACTCCATACAATAGAAGCCTGGCAAAAAGCAGAGGTGGCTATTTATTTGCAGAGAAAGTGGATCAGAAGCCAAGACTGATTAAGAGAGACAAAAAAACGTTACTACATCCTTCACCCTTGAAAAGGATACAATCCAAGAGGAAATAACAATCATGACTATACACCAAATGCCAGTTCACCTAACAAATATCAAGAACATGAAAAATCAAATTAGTACCAATACGATTGTAACGGAGGATCAATACACCACTGTCACAAACTGATCCATTAGACCATTGAAATATTAGAACTGTACCAAACTTTTGAACAAATAGACTTAGTAGATGCCTACAGAGTATTCTGCCCCATAACATCAGGATAACATTCTTCTCAGCTGCATATGGGATGTTCTCTAAAATAGACCAGACCACATACTAGTTCGTAGAACATGCTTAAGTAAATGAAAAGAAATTGAAATTATCACATACATATTGTCAGACCATTGTGCAATGAAATTGCAAGTCAATGGCAAAAGAAACCACAAGAACTTTGTAAATACATGGAATTTAAATAGCACCCTCTTGAACAACCAATAGATCACAGGTATAATTAAGAAGTTAAGACAGTTTCTACAATTAAATGATGATAACAACATAACATACTAAAATGTATGGGACACAATGAAAGCAATCCTAGGAGGGAAACTTACAGAGGTCTGGGATTCCCATATCAGAAGAACAGAGTTAAGCACCTCCTTAGGCAGATGCAAGGGCCAGGAGTTTGATCCTAGGCCTGCCATGCTGGCCCCATCCCTGGGGCACCCCGAGACAGTGATTGGGACTGGGCATAGTAGTGTGTGCCTATAGTAACAGCACATGGGAGGCTGAAAACAGGAGAGTCACTACGAGTCCAATCTGTGTGGTGAGACCCTGCAGACCCTGTACTAAATACATTTTAGAGAGAGAGAGAGAGAGAGAGAGAAACAGTTCACTCAAATAAACAGCCTAATGTTGAACCTTACACTTCTGGGAAAAGATTAGCAAGTCTAGCCTAGAGGTCATACAAGGGAGGAAATTATAAAAATCAGAGCAGAAATTAATGCAAGGGAGACTAAGAAACAATAAAAAGACTCAATAAATGGAAAAGTTGGTTTATTGAAAAATTAATTAAGGGGCTGGGGAGATAGCTCCATGTAACAAGTGCTGCCTGGCAAGTGCAAGGTCATGAGTTTGAACCCTGGTCCTGCCAAGAAAAAAAAAAAAAAAAAATTAACTAAAATTGACAAACCCTTATCTACCTTACCACAAAGGAAAGAAGAAATTCAAATATGTGGAATTAGGAATGAAGGGGTTTAATGACAATAGATCCTTCAGAAATCCAGATCATCAATACTAACTTCAAGAACCTCTATTTTAGTAATATGCAAAACATAAAAGAAGTGGACAGATTTCCAGATTCAGATGAATTATCAAAGCTAAATAAAAAAGATGTAAAAATTCTGAATAAACCAATATCAAATAATGAAATTAAAGATGTAATTAAAAACTTTTCAACAAAGAAAAGTCTAGGCCTTGATAGATTCACTGCTGAATTTTAAAGAATTTAGAGAAGAGGCCGGCGAGATAGTTCAGTGGTTTAAAGTGCCTGCATAGGAAAGCTCAGGCAACTGCAGGGACTGCAGTTCGATCCCCTGCACCACATGTTGTGCCAGCCCCACCACCAGGGCAGGCTGAGCCAGCCATAAAATAAATAAAGAAACAAACAAACAAATAATAAAAATTAAAAAAAAAAAGAATTTAGAGAAGACCTAATACTATTAATTTTCAAACTTTTTGATGAAATACAAAGGGAAAAAATACTACCAAATTCATTCCTGGGAACAATCATTACCCTATTACCAAAAAAAAGATAACTACAGATAAATCTCCCTAATGAACATAGATGCAAAAATCATCAAGACACTGGCAAACAGAATGCAGCAAAATTATTTACCGTGACCAAGTAGAATTCATGTCAGTGACACGGGAATGGTTCAAAATACACAAATCAATAAATGTATCACATCAAATTAATAGAGCCAAAGGAAAAAACCACATGACAATCTCAATAGACACAAAAATCTTTTGACAGACTTCAACATGATAAAAACCTTACAAAAATTGGAATAAATGGTCTTTATCTTAATATGATTAAAGCCATCTATGACAAATCAATGGTCAACGTTATACTAAGTTAACAAAAACTGAAAACTTTCACTCTAAAATCA
>PVKN010034897.1:0-11752 GCA_004027915.1 Capromys pilorides
TACTGGTTCTTAAGGCACAATCACATGCATCCACTGTCACTGACCCTGAGGTTCCCTCCCTTGCCCTTTGGATTCTAAGGATGGGGTTTCTAAGGCAACCTTAATCCAAGCTATTACTATTACTGAGCCTGAGGTTCCCCCCACTTGCCCTTTGGATCCTGAGGGTGAGGCTCCTAAGCCAGCTATAACTGGGCTATGTCCAGGAAGCTCCTCAAGGCCACGTGTACTTTGCTTTTCGTGACCTTCATGAGTACACTGAGGTGTTTAGGGCACTTACTGAGACCTATGAGCTAGACTGGGAAGATGTAATGCTACTCTTCAATCAAACGTTGGCTTCTAATGAGAGGCAAGGACCATTATAAGCTGCTATTACACTTGGAGATGAATATCATACTATTAATTTTAGAAAGTCAGAAGTCAGGCAGTCAAGGGAGCAGCTGGTTCCTACTGGAGCCCAAGAAATCCCTACCCAAGGTCCCTAGTGGCCAACCAACCAGATGGGAGACTGGAATAGGAGACTTTTTTTTTATGTATTTAGTGTACAGTCTACAGGGTCTCACTACACAGATTGGACTCATAGTGATCCTCCTGTTTTCAGCTTCCCGAGCACTGGGATTATAGGTATGCACCACCACACACCACCACATCCAGTTTCATTCACTGTTTTAGCCTCCCTGGGGACAGACCCAGCACAGCATGTCCAGGATCAAACCCATCAGCTAAGCCTGCCTAAGCAGGCACTTTAGTCTGCTGAGCTATCTGGCTGGCCCACGGGACATTTTTAGACCTATATTCTTGAAGGTCTAAGAAGGATGACAGCTAAGCCCTTCAATTATTTTAAATTGTCAACTATTTATCAGGAAAAAGGTAAGAACCCCTCTGCCCTCTTAGATCATTTACAAGAGGCATCGATGAGACATACATCTCTGACTCCTGATTCGATGGGAGGACAGATTATTCTTTTTTTAAAAAAAAAATTTTACTCTTTTATTTATTTATTCATTTGGTACAGGGTCTCACTGTGCAGCTCAGACTCATAGTGATCCTCCTGTCTCAGCCTCCCCAGCACTGCGATTACAGGCCTGCACCCAGTTTTAGTGGCAGGGACAGAGCACTGGAGTTCTGGGGCCAGCAGGTTATGCAGTACTGGGGATCCAACTCAGGTTCTTGCACTTGCTAGTCAGGCATTTATACCCCCAAGCTATCACCCCAGCCCCAGGACAGATTATTCTGTTTTATTTTGGGCTTTTTAGTAGGGGAGAGTTGGGGGGCTGTTTGCTTTTTAAAATTTTATTTATTTATTTTTCACTTAGGACAGAGTAGTCTTAAAGTCAAGTGTGTAGCCTCAGATATTAGGAAAAGCTGTGAAGGATGGATTTTGCTCCAGTTACCTCACTGGATACTGTAGTGAGAATCACCTCCTCAGCATTTTATAACCAAGACCGGGAAAAGGCCAAGGGGAGAGAACAGAGACCAAGACAAAGGGGTTCCCTTGGTTGTAGCCTTAGAAGGAACAGACCCTGAGTCTGATTCCCAGGCCTCCAAGGAGAACTTGATCGCTAACCTCGCCTGCTACTGCTGTGGAAAGCCCAGGCCACCTTCAGAGGGAATCTGATAAGAACCATCCTGACAAAAGGCCTCCTGAGCCATGCCCTGATTGCCAAAGTCACCACCGGAAGCCAGGCTGCCCTGTGAGGTCCCAGGGATCAGACCCATCTTATTAATCAGCCCAGCAGGACTGAAGGTGCTGGGGGTTGTGGGGAGGTACTCTCTACCTCCTCCCTCTGGCCACACTACCATCTCCATGGGGGAACCCACAATCATAACTACAGAGGGAAAAGAAACCAACCTATTGCTGCACAGTGCCACGTATCTGTCCATCCTTCTTTTCAACCCTGGCCTTCTTTCTACCATCATGCTTCAGTGAAAGGAGCCCCTGGAGAAGAGGTAAATTGTTATTTCTCACAACCCTTAGGCTGTAACTGGGATGGCTTTCTCTCCATTCCTTTCTTATTATGTCTGAGATTCCAGTGTCCTTCCCCGGGGGTAGAGATCACTTATCTTGCTTAAATAGTATAATATGCATGCACCCAGGCTGCCTCCCCCTTGTGGAGATAAAAACAAATCCTGAAGTATGGGCAACTAACGGTAGAACAGGTACAGCAGTAAGATCTGCCCTAGTACAAACACATCTCAAAGGTCCTACTATTTTTCTTCACCAAAGACAAAAGTTAAAAAAAGACTATGCGAGGGAGAAAACATTCTCTCAGGCTTTCACAGAGAGCAAACTGGTCAAGCAATAGCCATGACTCGTCCCGATGGCTGACACTGACAATAGTTCTACAAAGCACTGTATATGGTTCCAAAGTTAATCCTGAGGAGATTTGACCTTGGAAAATACAAAAGATTAAAGTTTTGGGCTGGCAAGATAGCTCAGGGGTCTAAAGTGCCTACTTAGGCAACCACAGAGACTGTGGTTCGATCCCCGTCACCACATGCTGTGCCAGCTCCACCCCCAGGGCAGGCTGAGCCGGCCACAACATAAATAAAGTTTAAAAAAAAGAAAAGGGGGTGTCCTATTTTTAAAAAAAAAGATGAAAGTTTTGTTAAACAGGTCATGCTTTAACTTGCCCTTGATCACCCAGCAGAAAAGCTTAACTACGAGGCAAAAAATGCAGAGCTCAACTAGTATGATGAGCTGTAAGAGGCTTAAATCAAAAGCCTTCAACATTGCCAGTTTCACCAATAACCCACTGCAATTATGGAACATTGGACTATGTATGCAACTACTTCCTCTGAGTTCAAAGAGAAGAAAATTTTTTCTTTTGCTTTCTTTCCTTACCGATATCAATTAGAAAATTTATCATGTCTACAACCTGTGCTTTGTATAACTACTATAAGGACAACAATATGCAATGTGTCAATTATTGCAAATGTACTACTCATGTGTTTTGAAACTAAAAATAAATAAATAAATATTACAAAAGAAACAAAAAAAAGAAAAAAAAAACTATGGCCTCTAACTGACAACTTAAGAGCACAAGGTGTACTTACACATTGCCACAGCCCCTGCAACACTCCACTCTCGGGAGTTCAAAGACCCATGGGCAGTGGAGGCTGGTATAGGACCTGAGGTTGGTAAATGAGGTGGTAGAGCCCATTCACCCAGTGGTACCTAGCCCATACATTCCCCCTTCTCAGAACCCACAAGATGCTTGGTTGGTTTTCAGGGTTAGATTTAAAAGAAGCCTTCTTTTGTATCCTCTACATACAGATTCCCAGTTTCTTTTTGCCTTTGAAAACCCTTGCAACCAGGTCCCAATTGACCTAGACTGTGTTTCCTAAGAGGCCTAAAAGACAGTCTTCATCTTTTTTGGGCAAGTGATTTCCCTAACTTGACATGTTCTGGATTTCCCCAGGTCACAGAACTGGAATATGGAGACGATGTGCTGTTATGTTTCTGCTTAGACAAGCTCTCTAGCCAAGGCATCCATGCTCTGCTGAATTTTCTAGCAGCCAGAGGTTATAAGGTCTCTAGGTCTAAGGCATAAATCTATAGCCTTGAGGTAAAATACTTGGGCCTTATCGCATTCTAAGGGAACCTGAAGACTGGGAAAAGAGAGTTAACCCGGTTCTTTCCTTCCCTTCCCACAGCCCAAGATCCTAAAACAGCTCAGGGGATATCTAAAAATTACAGGATTTTGTTGCCTTTGGATAGCAGTGTATGGTGACATCACACAACTCTTATATCAGCTTATAAAGGAACTGCAACAGCCAGATACTCATATTTTAACCTGAGAATCTGATCCCAAACTGCATTCCAGAAGCTTAAGCAAGTGTTTCTAAATGCCCCAGCAGTAAACCTCCCTACAGGACACTTTTCAATCTGTATATTGACAAAAGGTGGGGTGTGGCTTTGGGTGTGATGATGACCCCTGGACTGAGGACCCGCTCAACAATCTGGAGGGTATCTGAGTCATCAAGTAGACAAAGGGATGGTCTATGTGCCTCAGAGCTACAGCTGCTGTACTTCCGGTCCTGGAGGTGTCCAAGCTGACTTGAGGCAAAGAGCTCACTGGATATGCAATATACACAATGAGGCAGGGTTTCTTTCTTCCAAAGGGAGCCTATGTCTATCAGACAACTGACTTCTTAAATACCAGGCTCTACTTCTAGAAGGACCAGCTATTCAACTAAAGACATGCTCCTCCTTAAACTCTGCCACCTTTCTACCAGAAAGAGAAGAAATTGAGGCCAAAAGACATGAATACGGTCAGGTGATTCTCCATATGCACACAACCAGGGAAGACTTGTTAGACACACTCTGAATTGAGCCTCTCCCAAGATGCCTCAGAGAAAAGACAGGGGGGTGCAGTCATGACTCCACAATAAACACTTGAAAGTTCCTCACTTCTCCCTGGGACTAGTGCCAGGTAGCAGAACTCATATCTCTGATAAGGACTTTGCAACTTGGTGAAGGACAGAAAGTGAATATGTATTCTGATGATGATTCATGGCAACAAAGAAATCACTCCTATTCTCATTGGCCTAACTCTACTAACACTTGCAATGGACACCCCCACACAGTGTATATACTTGGCAGGTCAAAGACTTCTTCATAATAGACTGGTTTGACCATCCTGGAATTACATGGGAAGGCCCAAATGACATTCGTTTGTCCGGAATCAATTTGTGGCCCTGGCTATTACCCTCAGGATGGATAGAGAGATGCATTCTGGGACTTGTGTGGTTCCAAGGCAGGAGTGTCAAAAATATCCATTAACCTGCAAACTTACCCTATCTATGGCACTGCCAGTCTACAAGTGTGTTTCACTGGTATGATCATTTGACTTTTATTTTTATTCCTTCCCTAAAATTAGAGGATGTTATTTAACATCAAGGCCTTGACTAACTATACTTAAACAACACCTTGACTGGTCTTTCTCTCTGAATGAAGAAGTGAAATTAAAGAAGTCTTCCCCAAAAGTCAGATGATATTAGACATAATAACAACAGCACAAGGATACTTGTGCAGCTATAAAAGTGAGTGCTGTGTGTACATTCCTGAACCTTTGGTTAATATTTTGATGGCTGTTCAAAACATTGATGACAAGTTAACACTATGCCAAATTCTGAAATTCCCTAGGCCTTCTCTTTACCCTCTTTGTGGAAGGCTATTACTGGGTTTTAATGGTGAAAACGCTTGTTGGTTGTATTCCTAATAGTTTTGTTGATTTTATTATCTCTCTATTCATCCTGGGGGTAATAAAAATCAATAAGACTATTAGGAATACAACCAGATAATAAATATATATTATTTATGTACTTAACTGTTTCTTTGCCCTTGTCTCCTCCAGGTTTAAAGCTATATGCCTACCCAAAATGAGAGCTCATGGCTTCTGTTGAGGACCTTTAGATAGATCCTCTGTGGAGTCTCTCTGACTGCCAATCACAGCTCTGACCCCCTTCACCCAGAGTAGAGCTCAGCGGGACTCTGGGGTCACCCTATTCCCGTCCTTCTCTTTACCCATTTACCCAACTTTAGTATAATGGAAGTTTAAGATAAAGAAAAAAACAAAAACAAAAACAGGGGCCTGAACAAAACAGGTCAACCCTGACTCCCCAGGACATCATTGCCCCTTGCCTTCTCATGGCAGTTATTGCCCCTTCAGAGGGGGGTAATATAGACAGCTAAGCTATGCAGAAATACTAGAGGCAGTCAGACAGAGCTAGGCCTCAGGGAGCAGTGTACATTACAACTGTGGCTGGAGGTGCATCTGCTGAAGGCCAGGTGACAAGATAAGCACAGAACGACCGGGGCTACGTGCCTCCCCAAGGATGAGCAATAGACTATAATTGGTATCACCTGGTTCAGTCACCCAGGTGGGTGACCAGGACCGCTGGACTCCTCTCTACCAAGAAAGGTCCTTGTTCTTTCCATGTACACAAGCTATGTGCCTTTCTCCCCCACTGGATCAACATTATCTAGGTGGTTATCTTATTGGCTGATCACAATTTTGTCCTACACTCAACACATCTCATGACCTTGTGCCTAACTCATGATTTTGCTCTCTAAAGCTTCCTCCTTTAAGAAGTGGACTCACTGGCAACCCACTTTTGAGTCTCTTCCCGAAAGTGTCTCTCAGAAGCTCTTTCTCTCAATAAAGTTTTCCTACTCTTGACCTCCGCTGTTCCTTAGAATTCTCTGAAGGAGTGGCCAGATAGTTCAGTGGATTAAAGCGCCTGCTTAGGTGGACTCAGGGACCCATCACGCTGTGCTAGCCCCGCCCCCAGGGCACACTGAGATGGCGGTTGAGACTGGGCATGGTTGTGTGTGCACACCTGTAATCCCTGTGCTTGGGAGGCTGAAAACTGGAGAGTCACTACAAATCCGACCTGTGTAGTGAGATCCTATAGACCTTGTACTAAATACATTAAAAAAGAATTCGTTCTTTGATTTTTGGGAAATCCGAACTCGATGCATCTGACATCTAGCAGGCTGATGTTGCATTCATTTCCCCTCTATCTTTTGAAAGTCCTATATCAACGTGGCCAGTAGGAGTACAGCTGAGCCAGAGCTGGCCAGGGAGGAGTGAGAACAGAAAGGCTCTGCAGGAGAGCTAGAGGTCAGGGCCGAGGTCAGGTCCTGCTGTGCCTTTGAACAGAGCTCCTCGCTGGGAGCTTGGCAGGCCTGCCTGGCTCTCTGCACAGCTGTGGCCCTGAAGTCCGCAGGACAGGGAATGGATCAAGGAGAGGAGCTGGAAGGAATATGCAGTGCAAGCTGTTCTGTTACCCACCACAGGGACCCATTTCCTGCCATGCCAGAAGCCCCAGAGAGAGAGAGACTGGGACTTAGAACTAGTTTAGTTAGTTTAGCTCAGTTAGTTTAGTTTAGTTTTTAATAGAAATCATGACTCTTGAATCTACCAATGCCCAAAAGATAACTAAAAACAAAATAGAGCTTGAATTTCATTTTATGAGTCTCTGAGCCAAATCCTCATCAGCTCTCATATAGGCCCGTTAGTCATTTTTGCAGTGTCTGTAAGTTGGCAAAGCGAGATTTGTTAGAGCTAAATTTACCCTATTTTATCTCATCACCCATCAAGACTGAGCACATTTGTACCTGGAGGTCTTCATTGCCTCAAACCTGTGGTCTCCTTGGATTCCAACATTCCAGCACAGCCCCACATGACTGAGACTGCCCTTCAGGACACGACAGTTCATTCCACAGAAACCCAACTGCTCCGTTTGTGAGGCCTCCTCTGGAGCTGCACACCATGCCGGGCATAGGGACTGACTGGACTACAGCCTTGAATGTACCCCATAAAACTGATCTCTGCCAATCTTATTTTCCTCACCAATGGGTCCCCTCCAAGGACTACTCAAGTTGGAGTCCCTTCTTTATTTTTCTCTTGCTTTCAACTGAAAGCTTTTTCCTATAAATCCACATTGTCACTTTAGCTTTAGTTTTTATTATCATAAGGGCAGAACCTACACATCAACAAGTGGCAAGGCCATAAATATTGGGTCTCCCCCTCTCTCTCTCTCTCTCTCTCTCTCTCTCTCTCTCTCTCCTTTTTCTGGCCATGCCCCTTCTCCCAGTCCTACCCACAAACAACAGCAACAGCTGCTGTTCAGAGCTCCTTGCTCCACCACCACACTAGCTTCCTCCTGCATGGTAGACCAGAGCCAGATGCTTGGCTGGTCCTTCCAAGCCTTCCCTCCACTTCCCTTCCTGCTGCCGGTTACGCAGCACAGACCTTTGGTTCCAGATAAGTCAAGAGGCTTATGATTCAAGAAACAAAAAAACACCCTGGGGGCCCACCACCTTCTTGCCGTGCGCTGCAGTTGCTGGTCTCAGTGAGGATGCTGTGCTAGGTGATCTCTGGGGTCCCCTTAGCTTCAGCTGCTCCAGTTCTGGGTGTAGCTTTGCCCTCAGGCTGGTTGGAGGTGAGCATGAGAAATGGGAGTGAGGAAGGATAAGCTCACCTCGCACCGGCAGCACCCAGGACCGTGGCTGACTCTAGGGGCAGGCTCCTAAAGGCTGTTGCTGGGAGTCGTGCGGTCCCTGAAGTCAAAACGGAAGACACAGTTCTTCTGGAGAATGGCTCAGTTTCTGGATCAACCCAAATTCTGCCACGGAGAAGCCATGCCTCTGAGAGAACTGAGTTCCTAAGGGTTTGGGGAAACTCAACTGTGTGCCTTTCCCTGTACTCTCCCTCAGAGCATTAGTGACTTTTTACTTTCATTACTGGGAACTGAATGCAGGGTTTTTGCACCGAACTATATACCCAGGCTTTGTTTATTTTTTTAAATTTCGAGATGGGATCTTGCTAAGTCACTGAATTGGCTAAGCTGGGCTCAAACTTGTGAATCCTCCTGCCTCAGCCTCCCAGAGTGCTGGGGTTGCAGGTGTGCACCACCACACCTGCCTGTGAGTGCCTATCTTAAGTGGGTAGAAGCCATCCAAACGTCTTCCAGGCATGGGCACCACCTGACCTTGAAGGCGCTGCACCAACAGAGGAACATCTGAATGGCACACAACCCTCTCACCACTCCACAGGCAGAAGCAGGACACCAGGCAAAGTCACACACCCTGGGGCTGGAGCTTACCCATGCTCCATCAACTTGGCCAGCTCTCAGGATGGCTACTACAGAGGAGGAGAAGGGCCGCCCATCAGAGGCAAGGCCTGAGCTTCAGGTCCTCCAATCTGCAAGCAGCATTGCCTGCTGGGCTGGTGGCGGCAAAGGGAATGTGTAGAGTACAGAAGAGGGGCACCTCTGGACAACTGACGGGAAACAACACCAGCCTCACTGGGCCAGGGAGGGGCTGAGGACATGGGGCCAATGCAGGGCTCACATGAGCAGAGGGAGGGCACCAGAGAGTGGTACACAAGGGAGAGAAAACTGACTTGGGAAGAAATGCAAACACTGCAGAAATGAGGAAAATGAGTAGCTGGGGTGGGAGCGAATATGGTCTCTGAATAATGGTGATTAGTGACATATTTGCAGTCCCTAAGAAATATCCCTAGGGTCTCAGCGCCCAAGGATGGACCCCTTAGGCCCATAGGCCTCTGCTCACCATGTCTGTCTGCAGGAGGGAGGGGACCTCACCATCACCACAGACACCCTGGGGGCTCCCCAGTAGAGCCCGGGAAAGCCTGCAGCTCAGGCACCACCCACTCCCCATGGCAGCGCTGGTCTGTACCTTCTTACCTGGGGATCCCACAGACGGGTGAGGTCAGGGTACAGGTAGAACTGAATTCCTTTGGCAGCCCCAGGCAGCGTCACTCCTCGGATTAACAGGACCACCAGCATGAGATAAGGGAATGTGGCTGTGAAATACACCACCTGGTTGGGGCAGGTAAGAATCCAGAAGAGTGGTTAGGCAGCATGATCGAGGAAGGAGGGACCCAGAAGCCATGGTTGACAGCAGGCAGGAAAACAGCTATTCCCCCCACCAAAGAGCAGGGGAGCCAGGGGACCCCCTCCTGTGCCTCTGTCTCCCCTGTAGTTGTTCTGGTTCATCTCCCCTGCCTTGGGCCATCACCTCCCCCTCTCCTCCCTCCAGCTCGAAACAGTGGCCCTCCCACCCATATCCAGGAAGTATTTGTTGAGTGGCTGAATGAACTTAATCGTTCTCCTAGCAAGTACATGGAATTACAGCAAGGGTTGTCACATGTGGAAATATCTGTAACCCATGACCTCTTCCTCACAGAGTTTAGGAGCGTAGCACAACCAGGCAGCCAGATTAAGATGGAAGCCTCAGCAGAGGCCTGCAGGGCTTGAGTCCAGAAGAGCTCAGATGCCCTCTAATGCCTCAGATACTCTAAGGCAAAGAGACCCCAACACTCTTGGGTTGGTGACGGTCATTCTGAGGTGAAGAGTGTGACTGGCACTCACTATACCCATAAACGACTCTGTGAAATAGAGGCTACAATGTGTTCACATGCGTGGCCCATTCCGTGGCACACTCTGCAGGTGTTCTTTTAGGCTTTCTCTGTCCCACTTTACTTCCCATAAGTATGTGGGACAGAATCCAGGAGAGGCTCAGGACCAAGGAAGTGGACCGCCTAAAATCTTTCAGGGTCATTCCCCTCACTGGACCACACCAAGGAGTGCCTGGAAGCTCTCCTGAACAGACCTTGCCTGTGGACTTGACCCCCTTCCAGATACAGAAGTAGCAAATGATCCAGGCGAGCAGGACGCACAGGACCAGCTCCCAGCGCAGGGCCCCCAAATGCTGGATGCCATCAGAGAGCTTCAGGACCCGCCTCCTGAGGAGAGAAGCATCAGACCTGCCTCGCTTTGGCTTCTTCCCTCCCTCCCTCCCTCCCTCCCTTCCTTCCTTCCTTCCTTCCTTCCTTCCTTCCTTCCTTCCCTCTTTCTTTCTGCAGCACCGGGACAGACATCAGGGCCTTCTTGCACAAGACAGACAAGTGCTGTGTCACAGATCTACACCCCAGCCCTGAGGCACAGTTGTGAAGCCCCCTGGCTTCCAATCTACTCTTGGCCAAGGCCTGTCAGATCTGTGATGCTTCCTCTGTGCAGGGATGAAGCTAGACATAAAACTTGATGTACAGAAAGTGCCCAGGGGAATTTCCCTGAGACCTGGTCTAACATGGGGAAGGATGTACAAACGGCCATTCTCCCGGCCAGACTTATGAGACATTTTGGTATGTGGAAGGGAGGCACAAGAGACAACAGCAGAAGCAAGGAAGGTGGCCAGGAGTGTGGATGCATACATACATACTCCCTAATGTGAGGAGAGGGCTGCACTGGCAGGAAAATCATCTCTGAAGCCAGCCCCCTACCAACTACATATGCGGCACAACAGAACCCTCAGGGGCAGGCTAGGACAGGAGGAAATGAAAATTCCCCTTTGGCCCACTGGGAAGCCCACCCCACCCCTACTTCAGAAGACACACAACCCTTATTCAGAAGGAAAGAAGGCCTCACTCACTCCCAGAACTCGATGACAGGGGAGGTGGCATTCTCAGAGGTCACATTCAGGGAGCTGTTGGTCTTCTGGAACTCCACACAGTTCTCTACTCCCAGGTCCCAGGGAAAAAGAAAGAGAAAGACATGAGCCAGCATTCAGCTCAGCTAGGGCTGGAAGGATGGGAGAATGGAAGGGCGGCATCCAGAAGTCAGCCGACCCACCTCACCGCCCCACACGGACACACTGTGGGCTGTGTTCGCATGCATATTCTCACTAAAGCATGGTCAGACGGCCCCAGAGGAGGTGCTCCCATGCCAGCTGCTTCCAAGTCAGCAAATCTTTCCAGGACACTGTCCCCAGGAGGAGTCACAGCCTTGGCAAACAGTGACATGCCTCCAAGGAAGCGATACAGCAGAGTGGCCAAGAACTCCAGCCCAGGGTCAGAGCCCTCTGGCTTAGATCCCAGAGCTCTGGGAACCAAATATATGGCCTTAGGTAAGTGACCACTTAACACCACGAGTGTCATTTCACCGATCTCTAAAATGTAGATACCACCATCTATCCAGAGGACTGGAAAATGGTTAGATGGAGTTGTGGCTGGTGTCTAGATGTCCCCCCAAGACTTCACGTGGTTGTACATAGACGGCGGCTTTTTCAGAGGTGGCTGAATCTAGAGTGTGCAGTGCTGGGATCAAGGGTGTGTGATTACTAAACCAGTCCACTGGTCAGTTTGGCAAAGACAGAATTAAAAGCACCTCACCCCTGAGCTGGAGAAAATATGAGGGACAGAAATGGGGCTGGTGCACTCTC